>WBNP01002044.1:515956-549862 GCA_013401095.1 Passerina amoena
GGGGGGGGTTAGTTTTGGGGGTTTTTTTGGGATTTTTTTGGTTTTTTTTTAGCTTTTTCGGCTACTAGAATAGAACATAAAGTAAGGCATAAAGACTATGGGTAAATGTCGCATGCCAATATGCATCTGTGGATTCAGGACATGAAGGATGTTGAAGGGAAGCAATGCCAGTTACAAAATTTCCAAAACTGCTCAATGTGAAGTCAGTCAAATGTCGTACAGACTTATTCCTTTCATTATCTTTCAAAACAGACCATAAGGTAAATTTTCCCTCCAGTTTATATTCTAAGGTTCCTATTTTAAGACATATTGAAACCATCTGTAAAGAATGTGCACTTGCAGCGGGCCAAGAGCCTGATCCTTTGGCCCAGCTGTGGTCAGCACCACAGACTGAGACGAAATAAGAAACTCATTCCAGCTCCCCCGTGTCTGATCACTGGCTGTTGGTCTGGCTTGCACATGCAGTATTTCTGTCTTGAGCACAAACCTTTGCACTGTGTTGTAAGTCTTCCTGATATCAAAATACTGATTAGTATTTTCACAGTTTCTTTCTATTATCACTATAACTTGCATTTCAAAAAGTGGAGTCTCCTCTATTTTTCATATCTTAATGTATAAATAAAATTGTAAAATACAAGTCCTATCTCATACTGCCAGATTTAAATATTTTAAAATTATTTTCTATTCTTCCGCTGGGTAGGACACTGATACTTCATCTTCTGCTTTTGGTCTGGTGTCTCTTTTATCCTGAATTTTTTTTTTTTTTTCCTCTCAGAAGAATCCTGGTGGTCAATGAATTGAAGATGAATGAGCAATGCTCACTAATGGCAAAGAAATGCAAACCTAGGCTGGGGTGCACTGGAAGAAGCACTGCCAGGAGTTTGAGGAGGGTGAACCTTCTGCTCTACTCAGCACTGTTGAGGCCAGATCTGGAGTACATTATGCAGGTCTGGACTCCCCTGTATAAGACAGACATGGGCATACCAATGAACAACTATGTAGATGTTAGGGGATGGAAACATCTGTCATATGTAATGACATATTACATGTATAACCAAAATTTGCAATGACAGAACTTTCATGCAGTGAGACAACTTCAACCTAAAACACTTTTAAGGTTTTTTTGATCAGAAACAGTCACATATCATCAAGCAATAGGTGTCTTCTAAAATTATTACTGTAACTGTTGACTATGTAATATCTTATGCAACAAGAATCAGTAAGCATAAACACATCATTCAGGAATCTGCTTAATATTTTAGTCAGTGGAACAACACAAAACATTTATTTGCAAGTCCTTCCTCTTCATGGAGTGCCTTTGTTGTCTATAAACTGATCACTTCTCAAAATGAAACAGAATTATTTGTTTATTTAAAAGCTGACAGCAATTCTTTATACAGATAAGTATTGGGTATAACATTTATATTTTTGAGATATAAATATCCATTTTATTTATTTTTGGTTCAGTGTTTTTCATTCATTAATTTGCATTTGGAGCAATCAATTGGGTTCACCACAAATAGCAAGTGGTCAACAAGGAGACAAAAAGTAGCTGATTTCTGAACTGAAATTAATACTAAAATAGTGAGATAATCAATCTGAAATGAGCAGTTTTATTTAGTTACATCTGTCCTATTTAGTTTAGAGTTACCAACCTTTTGAAGAAAAACCAAAAATTTTTCATCTATCTACATTTGTTGTTATGGAATAAAATGAGAAAATTCAAGAAATTACCTACATTTTATTATTTTAACTTAGACTAATTGTAAGGAGCTAATTAACTTAGGTTTTGCTTTTATTTGAAGAAGTTTTGAAGACTAATGTTCATATAAACGAACTGGAAGTATTTTGCATTACAGATTGTCATTTCATGTGGACTAAAATTTACTTAGCCCTCAAAGTAAAAAGGGACTAATGTATAAAATTCTGTGATTAATAAATCATCACTGACTATTATACTGAGCATTTGGATAATTTTCTCTATTCAATTAAAATACTTATAATCCAGAATTACAATATTTAAAACAGGAAATATCTTCTTAGTTTATTCACCTAGGTGGATAATTAAGTCACACAAATTCTCTTTGCATGCAAATTGCAATATTTCTGAATTGCCTCAGTAAATAAGTGAAGGGTAGTAGTGTTCAGTAATTCTTAAAATGATAGAAAGAGAATGACAAGATATAATCCCCTGCTGTTCTGAATGTAGCGTGTAAAAAGTAATACTTCGTACAGATTTTGTCTGGATTTCTTCAATACTCTACATAAGAGTTTCAATGACTAAGCCTCATGTTGAAAATGGAAAATGGTTACCTCTGGAATACAGACATGAGTGCTTTTTCATCAAATAATCTAAGTATTTTGAATATGATAGTGGAGGGACAGGATCACCTTATAAAATACAGCTTGGAAATGACATAACCTGTGAATAAGAGTGGTTTCTCTGAGTAGGCAATTTAAAACTGTCCAAAACCAGAAATGGAATTTGAAACCAAATTCCATTCTCAACATGAGTATCAGACTGAGAGAAAACAAATTGTGTGATTTTTTTTTTAAAGATAGCCAGACATAGCTAAACTACCAGAGAAACAAACTACATGATCAAGAGTTTAAGAATGCTATAATAGGTTGCAAAGCAGTCCTCAGATATTGAAAAGCATTTTTTTTTCCTGTGGGAATGTGTTTGGTTAGAAATACAGTCTGTCACTTACACCCACAGTGAATCTAACTTCAGGAAGTATGTGCAGGCTTTAACAGCAATGAAAAAATCTAATTCAAAGAAATTGATTTTCAAGGCTTGTTGACATAAACAGAAACCTTAAAATTGCATATTGGATGGGGATAAGAAGAAATTAAATTCCTTTCTGCAGATGCAGAAGTTGCTTCTCCAAAAATTTCACAAAACTAAATTTCATTTTATGCAAAGTCTTTTAATCTGCTAAGTAGAGTGGTGACAATAATTTTCTATCCAACTAGTTTTTGCTTCTCTCTCATTCAGTATTAACTGTGTGTGGTAATTAGAATATTGCAAACAAGGAGTAAAACACTGTTAAAAAATTAGTTGGCTTTCATCAGGAGTAGTAAAATAGTGTGACTATTCCTAGGGTCACTTGAGAGAAGCTGTGCATCCCCAGGCTGAGTACAGAGGTATGTGAAGTGTGTCCCTGTGTGCCTTGCTAGAGCTGCTCCCAGCACCCTCCAGCTCACCACCCTTCCAGCAGCCTCCTGTCCCACCAGGTGGGACACACCAGGCCTGCGGCCCACTGTGCCTGCATTGGGTTTGTTCTCACATCAGGAGGAAAAGCACAGCTTAGAAAATATCAAGCTGTTCTGTGGCAGAAAAAGGAGTTAGAAATGGATGAAAACAAGGGTTTTTCTTTTCCCTGCAGAGATGAAGAGTTAGTGCCAGATTGCTTATGGAGACTTCATGTAGCTTCAATTTTGACAAGTTTACACTTCTACAGTGTTATCAATAATATCTAATAGCAAAACAAATGTTGTAGACATTTTGTGTGTAAGTCAAATCCGGGTTTATTTTAAAAAATAATAACTTCCCATTACAACTAAGCAACTTTTGGAATTCTTTTTAAATTAGACAGAACATGTATACATTTTCTAGTAGTGAAGGGGGGGAAAAAAAGTTATTGAAATATTTGATATGAACATCCGCTCACAGAGATGTAAGTCTGTTACTGGTGTAGTTCCGTCTTACACAGCTGTCTTTTGAAGTCAGAGCAGGGATAGTCCTTGTTTTTTGCAGTTCCATTCTCCAGATTTAAATGTAGCGGGCTAACTAGCCACATGCTGGGTTGAAATTAATAAGTGACATGCTTTGGACAACACTTGCCAGACTCTATATTTTTATTAGCTCAGGCAGCATTTGGTTTGCAATTTTGAATAGATGAGAAGATATGTCTGGCTTGTAGATGGGTGAGGAAAAGTGGGGATAAAATACAGCAAGGTGAGTGTGATGGGCTGTGTTCTTCGTGGTGGTAGAGGACAGAACTGTAGATACTGAATTTGGACTGGGAATTCCTGTGAGCATTTACCAGTAACTGAAATCAAATTTCTTCTTTAAATCTACGACATTTTTAGATCTGCATGCAACTTGATGGAAAATAACACATGTAGTCTATCCAAAATATTAAGAGGGAATATTACCCTGTAACATAAAAACTAACTTAAAAATCAGCAGTAATCAATGACCCACTTTCTGTTGGAGAATCTTTTAAACAGAGCGTCATAAATTCTTGCCTTTGTTGCTCAAGCCATCTCAAGCCCTCCAAAAAATTGACTCCTTTTCCTATATGAATTTTGAGATATATAATAGAAACATAAAGATGGGTTGTTGATATTTTGTGGAGAACTCTTATTTCATTTTTATTTTGCCTTCATGTGAAATATTTTTAGTATAGAATGGCATGTATACTCATCTACTTGCAGTGTTCTATACACACAAATTTAACATAAAAAGTTCATTCTTGTTAATTACAAAATTTTCTTTGTCTTATGCATCCAGACAATTCCCTAAGTCAGTCTTATCAGATAATAATAATTTGTAAAATAATAAATATAACTGACATTAATGAAAAATTTAAAGCTTTCTTTCAGTATAAAATTTTTCAACTATAAAGATTGTCAAATGGTTGTCTTCTAAATTTGCATTCCAGAAAGCAGATTTTTCTTAGGTTTTAATGTCTTAGTATTTTTCATTGAAAGAAATTCCATTCACAGATAGAAATCTTCTATTCTGAAGTTAGCAATTACAGCAAATTAAACAAATAATCATTTCAGTGGGCCACAAATTCATGTTTATATTTCGGGGGCACAAAATTTTTAATTGAGGCAAATACATACAACTTATTTTTCCTCTTTTGATTACTAGAGTTTTAGAAATCTAAAGAGTGAATTCTGTCAGGCAAAGGGCCCCAATTTTATTTTTCTAATGAAAGAAAAAGTATGAGATGCATTATAATCACACAAACCCATATAAGAATCAATTAATTTTCCCATTGCTGGTGTCTGTATTCATTAAGTGCTATATTTTCCTTCAAACTGAAAGAGACATGAACTACTTTAACATACCTAATTACATCTTCATGTTTGGGATTTTATTACTTCCATTTTGTTTAGTAAAAAATTTTGAAGAAGGTTCTTTAGTTTGCCATATGATGCAGATAATTTGCAATAATGGTAAGGAAATCCTTTGGTTTTACTACTCATTAAGTATATGAAGACATAAATCAACAAGGGTGGCTGGAAATTCTTCATCCAAGCAAGGTGTTAAGGAGAAAGCTGTGTCAAAGAATGAGGTTGGTGTTTGTGTCACTAAGCCCCTGTATAACTTTCCATTGCCACCCTTAATACTTACTCAAGAATCGATCTAATTTCTGATGATAAAGGATAAATCAGTCTAGTTTCCCAGCTGGACAGGATGAATAATTTTGTGCCTTTGCTACCACTACATTTTTGCCTCATTAATGCTGAACTTTTTGAGTCTTCCTCATACAGCCTCTGATGTGCTGGATTTCAGCAGTTGAGTGTCTGTTAGAAAGCCAGAAGCAGCTTTTTTGATATGTTGCCCAGTGTTAACCCACAGGGGGCTGCTGTAGACTGTGCAATGGATCATGCACCAGCTGGGAATTGCTGGGACCATATGCCAGATGGAGTTTTAGCCAAAATGCCTATTGCAATGAGATAAGCCTGTTGCATATTTCTCTGTAGCTTAGCCAGCCACTAGAATTAATGATCTTCTATGACCTTGTAGTATCAAAAAAAGCACTGTTATGACAAATTATGATTATAGACTTTGGTTTTGTAATAAAAATAGTTCAAAGTATTTTCTTAATCAAGGAAAGTCCTTCATTATAAGTGTTAATCAAGATGTCATTGGCTAGAGAAATAAGAAGGAATCACTCAGAAATGGTAAATGAGAAACTCCTAACATTAACACATTTTAAAAAAATATAATATTTTCTGCACAAAATTTTCTGAAAAGAATCTGTTGACATTTGCTGATGACTTAATTTCTTGATTTTTTTGAGAACTTAGTACATATTCCTCCAGGAGTCATCAGTCATGCAGGTGTCTTGAATATGATTTCATTTTCACCTTTCTGGACTATGGCCTTTTTTCTTCATGGTAGTACCCAAGGTTCTAAAAGTTAAGAAAAGAGAAAATGTTTATTTATGCATAAACAAGAGGGAATAATTTTGTCAGAAGTGATAGCATTTCAGATGTTTAAGAAGCAGTGCTTTTAGAAAGAAGTAGTAAGAAAATACGCATAGAAATTTTAGTCTGAGAGCAGCAGCAGCTGTTGCAAATGTACTGATCTGTAACTGACAGTCTACCATTTTTTACACTATGATGAGGCTGGTTAGCCTTGATAATGCAAGAATATGCCAGTTGCAAAGTTTTTTCAGCTGGTGTTTCATTGCTTATTATGAGAAAAAAAAAAGAATTTATAGAAGAGGTCCATCACTTCAGGAAAATCATGTTGAAATCAGTGTCATTAGACACTTCATTCAAAACATAAACCATTTGCAAACAGAACTGAGAAAAATCCAGGATAAAAGACATTATTGTCACTAATGATTAATGCACATCTTACTCAATTCAGGTGAATAGAGGGTTGAAGCTCTGAAGAGTAGCCCACACTGGAACTGGTTTTCTGTCAGGATCTGTGACCCCATAGGAGACTTGTGATGGAGCAATTTGTTCCTGAAGAACTGCACCCCATAAGAGGGAACCAGACAGTTTGTGAAGAACTGCATCCCATGGGAAGGATCCATGTCAGGAAAATTTACGGAGGATGGGACTCCATGCTTGAACAGGGGAAGAGATGGAGAGAAGAAAGGTTAGGCAGAGACAAAGTATGATGAACTGACTGCAATACCCATACCTTATCCTCCTCTTCTGCTTGAGGGGAGAAGGTAAAGAATTTGGGAGGGAAGCTGAGCCTGAGAAGAAGAGAGGGATGGGGGAAGGTGTTCTAAGATTTGCTTTCATTATCCTACTCTACCGTGAAGTGGCAATGAATTAAAATAATTTCCTCAAGTTGAGTCAATTTTTATTATGATGATAATTTTGAAGTAATGTCCCTATCTTTGTCCTTATCTTGATCCATAAGCCATTTGTCATGTTTTCTCCCCTATTCTCTTGAGGGAAAGGATTGATAAAGCAGCCTAATGGGCATCTGATACCTTGCCAAGGTCAACTTGCCACATTAGGAAACTATAATTATTTCCCTCCTAGCACATATTGTTGTTATTATCAAAATAGCATCTGGTTTCAGTTTTGCCTGCCCAATATTTTGATAGATATCTGATTCATAACCATAAGTTCAAGAACTGACCAGTGTGGGAACAATATTTACTACAATGTTTGGAAGTGTCTGATTTCAAGACAATGTAGTTTTTCTTGAATCAGAAAAAAAGGAAATTGTTTTTTTAATATGCAGAAGGGACATGTTTTGTCAAAACAGATGAAATTTTATTAAGTACCGTTACTCAGCGAACCACAGCTAATAAAAAAAAGATGATTGAACGTGCTAGGTATAAGCAAGGTGAAGGACAAGATTTTTCAATCATAAGTGAGGGCATACTGACTGACCTGAATTTCTATTAGAGATAGTTCATGTGTTTCATGATCCAGTCAATCCTCTGTCATCTAACTGCAGATCACAAATTAAACAATGAGCTTTTACTGTGGAGACCAGGAAATGAACCTGTAAAAAAAACATAATAATTTCCTAATGGTACCCAACAAGATGTTACTGAGTTATTCAGTGTAGTTTTATTTCATGCAGTAATTCCTAATGGATACTGTTTATGGACTGTCTCTTCAAAAGTCAAGGAAAGTAAAGCAAGAGATAGGAAAAATGTGGTCACAACACAATTTGGGCATGAAATGGAGGAGTACAATAATTTTTTTTGTTAGATCACTTCTGCTCAGAAGGATGGAGTCTATTGTCTCATGGAGCCTGAAATAATGCTAAAAAGCTACATAAAACACTTGAGATTTCTGCCTTCAGCCAAATCATCACAGGTAAGGGTGAGCCCTGAAGATGCCTCACCATGACATGCAGTAAGACCTATATATACTTAAACAGAAATTGTAGCAAGACATTTTGGCAACCAATTTCTCTTCTTCTATGTATATAATCCTCTCTATGTACATAGCAGCTTCTTCTAGGTATGTAATCTTCTCTGTGCATATAATAGCTTCTCTCAGTCACCATCACCACAGATGCACAGCCTGTCTTTCTGAAAGCTGCAGATTCTTTGAAGTCTATTTGGTGCATGATCTTCTCAGTTTTAATTTAATATCTTTCTAGTTGTAATAAAAAGGACTAGTTAAAAAAAATTTTCTAATTTCAAAATCAGAACAGCTGTATATTTTAATTTACCAGTCTTGAAACAGGTATTTCATGGACCAAAAAAAAGCTAATATAAGAATGAATAAAATCTATTCTGATTTTTGTTCAATTCTAATGCAAATACTTGTGCATGTGTCATTATATAAAAGTAAAAACACAACTCCAGTTATTCATTCACATACTTCCATTCACCCATTCATTCTATTGCCTGTCACAGAAGTTTCAATTAGTGACTTATTGTCATGTATTTGGATTGCTTTGTGATAGTTACGTGACATATACAACTATTTATTAAACCAAAGTGGACTTATCTCAATTTTGCATTTGAAAATTCTCCTGGTATTTCAAGAACGTGTTTGTTTGGGTTTTTTTTCTCTTGACCAGGTGGTCTACATTTAAAATACAGTAAGTGATGAATACAAAATTTCTAAAGCTTTTACTTTTAAAGAATTTTCCATTCAGTGACTTGAGATTACACAATGCAAGCCTCTTGATTTGAAACACATACTAATATACAAAAATTTATTTAATTCCAAATGTTTTTCTCTTTTTTATTTGCATCTAATGTTGAAATTAGCCATTGATCGTTACAGAATTCAAATTACAGATAAATATATTTAGTATATTGAAAACTCAGATCCGAAATGTAACACCCCCTCCCCAAGAAAAATCTGTATATTCTATACTACACTGGATCTGTATGAGTTCTTGTTAGTTTCCTTTTTTTTTTTCAAATTTTGTATTTTTCTCCAGTTATTTTGTTGGTGTTTTTTTAAGAAATGAATGTGTCACTGGAATCCTTCTTTTTCATTGCTGTAGTTAAAAAAGGTTCCACAGTTAATCTTACATCTGCAACTTTAAGATAGTAGGGATAGTTTTAAATCACGGATTTAACACATCTTCTGCAAACCATGCCTTGCCCACAATCACACAAACACTTCCTGCATTACACTTACATGTTGCTGAACTGATATTTTTAATTCTGCCCTTGTGACCTCTATGATATTAGTTATTGTTTTGAAATACAGTAAATAGCCCAAACATATAACTCCAGTTTTAGGCATGCTTTTGGACAAAACTTACTCATAGAGTTGCTTTCAAAATTGTCTAAATTGAACCATCTCTGATATTCTAGGGGAATGAAACCTATATGGCTTTAGGAGTGATACAATATGTAGTATCAAAATTAATCAAATAAATAAAATTTAGTTCTTTTAAAAGAAGACATTCCAGAAGTTTGGAAAAAATCTTAAAACTGGTTAAGTTTAATCACATAATGTTTTGTAATAATTACTTTTATTTTGGATTGAAAACAAAGGTTGAGGGCAAATATGTCAAGTTCATATTTTTGTCACATCAATTCCAAATTGATTTTGAGTCAAAATACTTAAATTCATGTGGATTTTAGTAGTCTTTATATAAGACACATTAATTCCAAATGTCTCTCTTATTTCTCAGTTGGGAAGAAATCACATAAACACTCATTCATCACGTCCATCTTCCTCAGTCTTTTACAGTTGTCACCAGTTATCAAAAATACTTTTTGGTTTTTTTTCTAGTGATTGACAAAGATAAAAGGATCAAATTCCTTCTCTACCCTGCTTCTGCATGATCAGCTGCCTCCTAAGGAAGCAGTCGGGGGAAAAAGATCTCTTCCACTCAGTAGTAAGATAAGGATATTGCTTGGAAATCTACATATTGTGATGCCCCCGTTATCATGAATTTAATGTACATCCTTTATTTACAGCATTTTAAAAAAGACTATTTTTTAATTGCATATTAAAATCTTTATTAAAAATTCAGCTCTTGATTGACTTCCTTAGACAATACTTCTGCACTAATCATTGGTGAGAAAGGAAATGAAGTTGCACAAAATCGTAGTATTTGGAACTTGCAAGTAACAAAATTTATGCAGACTGTTATTAGAGTGTAAGTAAATGGGCTATTAAGTTGCTATGCTTTTCTTTTACTTGTTGAGGAAGTGTTCATCTTAATATGACCGGATTGCTGAGAATGAATTAAGTACACTGCAGATCAGAGCTGTACACTTATCTTTTGCTTGAATAATGCAATAATTCTAAATTCTCTAGCAAAATGAGATAATGAAAAACCCTGAAAACACTGCTAGACATGATTTTTAAAATGTTTAACGTGATTTTTGAGGAAGATCTGTGGATAGCAATGGCCACAAATGATTTCTCAACAGAGATTTTTATTCCAAGGCAATTTACTTAGAAGACTGATAATGACAAGCCTAAGACCAGACTATTTTAGTAAAATCAGAAGAAAATCAAAACAATTAGAAAATTAACTCTTCTGTATCTGTTGGAATTGTTAATTGAGTATATGAAGATTTCTCAGATATGAAGATGTCTCAGATTAAAAAAAATAATCATAAGCGTCTGTTTTGTTGTGTTTGGTTTTGTTACTGTATGCCTTTCTAATATCTCTTAATCTATTTAATTCCTTCTTTTGTTTCTTTACATTTCTGACTGGTTTATACAGAGTGCGAATGGGTGGAAAATTTTCTCCCATGCTCTAAATCACAGCCAAGCTTGCCACCTTCATTTGCAGACTTCAGTACAAGTTGATACAGGGTCATACAGTTTATGGAATCACAGATCATTGCGTGTCAGAAAGTTGGTACCTTGACACTCGTGTCAATTGCTTGAGAAAGCAATTACAGAGGCCTGACAAGTTAAGAGCTTCAATAAGGAACAGGAGACATGGCAGGTTTTTCATAATCCCATATGCAACTTCAACTGTGCCACAGCCTAGTTACCATCTGTTAAAGAAGCAGAAATCAACATCGCAAACTTACAACAAAATTTTCAAAAAAGCCTGACGTGAGCTACATTCCTTGAAGTGAATCTGCACACAGCAATCTTTCATACATCTGGTACAGACAGAACTACAGGCACCCACATGATAAATGTCCCACCACAAACGGCAGATGTTGACAAGTGGGGCTACTATGCATACATACGCTGCCCAGGGGCTGAGTCCCATGAATTTGAGCCAGCTGCAAATGATAAACTGGAATTTTCCTAAAACATGCTCTGGCAATTAAAACTCAGCCAAGTCATTGACCTGAGTGCATTATTTTACAAGATACTTCACTCTGCTTTAAGATTAACTCAAGAGTGATGTTGCAGGGAGGCATGGTAAGAAGGACAACAAATGATGCACCTTATTCTCTCCCGCCCTAATATCAAATTGAGAATTACAGCCTGGGACCTACTGAATGAAATGAATGCATTATATAGAGATGCCTAAATGAGCAGATATCCTTATGCAGATTTTAATGACTACTGTTGAGTTTTATGGGAGGTAAAGAACACATCAGGAACAAAGGTTGTATGCATACCAATCTGTGAGGGTAAATTTTTAGAACGTTCCCAAGTTTGTTTTGCTGACTATAAAATCTAACTGAACTCTTCACAAACACACATAAAAAATATTTTACCTTTTCCACTGTGTCCATGAATACCTCTTCTTTTCCCAATTCTGTTTCCACTTACGATTCACAACGCAGTTACTGAAGAAGCTTGTAAGACTTCTGATCGCTGTTTACTCATACTTTGTTAAAATCTTCTGCAGCCAAACATGCATGCATGGAGTTATCCACTCCGAGTCAAAAGCCTAGTTCCAAATGCCTAGCTTAATGAAAGAATAATCAATGTCAAGGAAGCCAAGAAAATTATCATGGCTTCACTCGTTTGATTAAGCATAAGTTAATGGCGCCACTTGAGAAGTCCTATAGCCATTTTTCACTTGCCTATCCTAAAGTTTCATGTTCACCAGACCTTTAATCACTCAATATCTTTGAACATTTCAAAGAACACTAAACATTTATGCAAGTCAGCCTTCTGTCTTACAGCCAGTCTCACCATTTTCCTTTTTTAGGTAATAAACACCTCATACACCACACATCCCTGTGCTTCTAAAGAAAACCGATCATTTCCTCCAACTAGAAGTAGCCAAACAGGATGCTATTTAGACAGCTCAGCAATGGAATTATTTGATCTGCCCAGTACATTCCAAATTGATTGGTAACATCTATGTATTTCAAAATATTTCAGCCATTTCATTACGTTCTCTCATCTTATATATCAAGACTTTTATTATCATTATAGTGCAAGGGTTCCACATCCTCAGCATTTCATACTCCCTCAATGTTTCTCAGAGGCAGTTACTCTAAGCACTGACACTTCCTAGTACTTCTAGTAGTCATCTGACTCCAGAGCCCACCAATCCACTCTTTTATACCACTTGTTCTTATTGGCTACAGGTGTGGCCTGTTAAGTTCAGGCCTGCTCCTAATCTTATTAATTGATCCAGCTGCAACTTGTTGGGGGATAAGATTACATTCTATACCACCTTCATTTACCCATACTGTATCCCCCTACAATTCCCCCTTTTTCTTTTAACCACAATGTTTGGCTTCAGGAAAACTGCACCTACCCAGTGATACCGATTAGTTGGTTCCTGTTTGATTTAGCCATTCTTCAGCTTTCTTCTGTATTGCTCCTTTGAAGGTGCCAGTAGCGCAGTTTCAAGTGTGAACGTGCCAGTTTTAACAGTTCTGAGAAAAATTATCTTGATAAAAGACACAAATAAGATGTTATGCAGATGGTGTATTATTTTCCCAGGCCTCTTAATAGATGGGCTTTAGATGCAGGGAAATTTTCAACAATAAGGGCTTAGATATTCATCTGATTATGTAGAAAGGACAGATTATTCATGAAAGAATGACTAAGTGTCAAAAGCTTTAAGTGGCTTTATATATACATATCTATACATATATTTAGGTATTTATGGATGCATATATGTGTAAGTGCATATGTATGTGAACATGCATGTATCTATAAAATTGATCATTGTGTGAAATCTTTCAGTCATTTTTCACCACAGACTTTTGTGAGATGCAAAGAACTTAACATTTTAAAAAAAGAATTTCATAAGATCAGTTGTTGGGCTGATGTTTGGAATGCTCTGTCCCAAAGTTAATTTTTTAGAATTCAGTGTGGAAATTACAGCCCTTTTTTCCCCCATATTTTCTTCATTGTACCATGAGCTTGGAAGCAGTGAGAGCACTGTGGCTGGACAATTTCTTAATAAAACCCTACTATAAATGTAAAAAGTAGGATATATTTCCAAGTTTTTGTTTTTTTTTTTTTTTTTTTGTGTAATTATAATTGCTGATTAGTTTAAAAAGTCTGTAATTTTTCCACAAATCATAGTCCAAAGGATTAACTTGTATTTATGCTAATGATTTTTTCTTCTTAGTGTCTTTGATTTCTATCTGTAGGATGTCCCTGAAGGGTTTTCATATTCCTTGAATTGATATTTTACCAGCACTCACTTTCTTCTTCAGTATGAAGTACATCTTTTATCTAACCTAATCCCTTCTCTGCCTCTTACTTCTCCAACAGCAGCTCTTGACTAGTACTGACATTGGCCATCTGTAGATACAGTAAAAAACCAAAGGAAAATCACATATTTCTGCTTAGGATGTCAAGCTGTTAAGCACAGGCATTATTGATTAACTTACATTACCACTAAAATTAATAAATTTAATATTGTAGCTAGTGCATCACTTATTTTCAACATTTGGAATTCTTTATAATCCTTGTAAGTATCTAATAGGTAGATTAAATACAATGATTAAAATTCCAGAAGTCTTATGTCTACATCAACAAGTATTTTTCATATTGCCTAATCCTAAAATAACAATTTCTATTTATTGGAGACTAGTACAACAAAATGCTTTAACAGTACTTCTCCATATCATTCTAATAAAAACAAGCAAGCAAACAACTATTGGAAAAATGAAGCAGAAAAACAAGTAAAAACCAAAAGTGACTAAACCACACAGTTTTAAAATATTTTGTTATTACATAACCTGCATTATTAAGGCTGAGACTCAGCTGTACATTCAAAAAAAATTGATCATTTGCATCATATCTATCAAAATTCCAAAATATATTTAGTTCTCATTTACAGTTTTTGTTGTGCAACATGAGTGAGATCTTCTAGAGGCATTCTTTAACATTAATCACATCCCTAATGCATGCACTGTGTCTGCTAAGTGCCTACATGAAATGCAAATAAAAGCGCCTCAGTAATACAAGTAGATGTTTCCATTTCTCTTTATGTGTATGTGTGTGCATACATGGTTACATATTCATATAAAATGGAGGCATAGTACTTACTCCACATTTGTGTATATCCAAAATATTTTTTTCTGTAGGCACATGTGTATATGTGCACATGTGCATACACAGAATTACGAAATTGTTAAATCACAGAGATCTGAGGTTTCAGAACACCTCCAGAAGTGATCTGGGCCACCCTCTGCTTGAGCAGGGTCACCAACAGCCAGTTGCCCAGGATCAGGTTCACAATATATTCAAGAAAGGAGACTCCACAACCTCCCTGTGCAGCCTGGTGCCAGTGTTCACTCAACCTCAGAATAAAAAAGTGTTTTTCTGTGGCATATTTATGATTTTCAGAAGGAACCTCCCGTGTTTTAGTTTGTAGGTTCTGCTGCTGGGCACCACTGCTAATATCTTGACTCCTTGACAACAGGGTGTCCTAGTCCTTTACCATAAACTACTTGGCAGCTGAGTGGCCCTCAGCATCTACTGATGCATGGAATGATTCCTGCCGAGGTGCAGAATCTGTCAGTTCCCTTTGCTGAACTTAACAGTGTTTCCATCAGCCCGTTTGTCCAGTCTGTCAAGGTTCTTCTACATCACAGCATAAAATAAGGAGAACTGGCTGCCATTTGTGCAGCCACTTGTCCTTATTTTATGTCATCTGCAAAGATGCTGAGGTTACATTCTTCCCCATCATTCAGGTCATTAAAAAAAAAAATGTTTAAGAGAATTGGACTCAGTATCGATCCATGAAATACACTGCTATTCATTAGCCTCCAAATGGATTTTTTGCCACTGGTCACTGCCTTCTTGGAGTAGCTAGATATGGTAGTTCCTTCACAGTCATTGTTAAGTCTGAATAGGTAAGAAAAATTAAGAAGTCTGTTTGAACACAGCCTTCTTTTATATTTATAGGAATGCAACAAACATACTTTTTCACTATAAGTCAGTCGCACAAGGTTGTCTAGATAGAGACACAGGAGTAGAAAAAACAAATATGTAAAGCTAAAAATGGTTAGTAGGAGGAAAAGCATAGATGTACAATTCACAGTGTGTAAAATTATTTTCTTAAAATTACCCTGAAAGAAGAAAACAATATAATAACTACAGCAAAATCATTAGAAAAGGTGATCAAAATGGGAGAAAGTGGTTATTTTCTCTAAAATCGAGTGATTTTTTTCCCTTCCTTGTACTATTCCCTCTGTGTCGTGATCAGCTTCTGTTCTTAGACAATAACTGTGCTAACAATTCTGCTCTGTCATCTGAAAAAAAAAAATCAGAAAATCACCAGAATATTCTAGTGTATTCACTTATCCCTTCCACCAACAGAAGAAGAGAAGGTACATTACATATTTATGGAAATCCAACTTTCAAACTCCCACCAATATGTCTTTTCACCATGGCCTTTTTGACATATTGGGGTATTGATATGTTATAGAGAAATCAGATCTTTGTGAATATTCTTCCTCCCACTTATGTAAAGTGGATACACGTAAAAATTTTCAAAAGTATTACAACCTTCTTCCTAAGTTTCTTCCTCTCTCAATCAAAATTTTGATATCCTGGCTGACATAGAAGTGGCTGAATTTGTGGTGGTGACATACTAGAGGATATGTTCCTACGTAGTTAGATGATGAAGCCAAACACAATCATCTGCTAGGTGATCCCTTCTTTTGGTCACAATAGAAAATAACTTTAGCATTATAATGTAAAGTGATGTGTCATAAAAACCAACAAACAAAATCTTAGGGAAATTACCATCTTCCTTTGGTACAAGAAATCCATAAAAGTGTTAATCTGCAATGAAACACTAAAATGTAAAAACTTTATGTGAAATCTTTCCAAGAACTGGCTGACCAATACCGTGAGAAGCCAAAGGGCCAGTATTTCTCAGCAGTATCAGTAAGTGACAAGTTGATGTAGTGCTAAATCTACAAACCAGAGTAAAATGAGAAGCAAAGAGTTGTATTATATCAAGAATCTTCTAACTTAGATCATATCTAAGGGCAGAGAGATGGGAGGAGGTAACTTGCTTGAGAGAACAAAGTCTTCAGAGTAGTAGGCAAGGTAAACAGAAACAAAACCTTACGAGAGAGCTCTTCTAACACTTAACTGATGTGTCCATGCAACCTCTACTTCCAGTCATGTCATTGGGAGTGGACTCCCAACTACTACTGCAACTCCGTAATTATGGATAAATTACTTGTATGTGACGGGGTTTGTGTAATTATGGATAAATTACTCGTATGTGAAGAGTTTTCTCTGTGTGTGTTTATACTGAACTAAACAGAAAGGTTTCTGAAAATTTTGTTGATGGATTATGTCTCACTAGATGACAGCATAATAATTTAATTTTTTCAACAAATTACATGATCATGTAAAGGAGATGACACACACAGGTAGACTTTTGATAACCAACTGGGCAATGGTGTTTGGCCTACCACAAACACATGATGCAAAGAATTCCATGGGAAGCCATATCTAGTACTTCTGTTAAATACTGAATTTCATTTTAGGGTGGAATGAATCGTGTTCTGAAGGTACCTATGTCTTTATTGATTAGGTAATGAAACATCTTTACTTAATCTAGGTGCTTAGTCTTCAGCAGACAGTTAAAGATTCAAGAGGTATGAATCTCACCTTAGGTGTTCAAGGGAATTTTAAGTTACTACAGTGATATGCCTTCAGAAGTGACTACTGCAATATGCTGTCAAGAGAAATGAAACTCCAAGTAAGATTTTGAGGAATTTTACATGCCTGATTTCAGCTTAAGTCCCACAGTGTACCTAACAAATCTTTTTGGATCTTGAGTTACTCCTTTTCTGTAATTTCTGTAAGAAATGTGGATTTTTACAATCTTCAGTCTCTTAAGCTTTGCTGAATGTTGTACTGTGCAGTGGGTTGATGTTTACACAGGATAGTACAGCACTTTGCATTATGCTTATTTTCTTACTGTGAGATTATGGTGAAAAAATGTTCTTCCTGCTCTCATAATAAATAGTGTTCAATCGCTACATTAATTTATAATTATTGGGATACTTTACCATTAATTCAGTTTTTGTTTGAATGAATTTCACATACATTGCAGACTTATTTAGAACTTCAATATTAAACTTTGGTGTCAAAGCACCAAGAAATTTGATTTGAACCTTTTCCAGAACAGTCGAAGAAATGATTACTTTAACTGTAACTGCTTACTATTTTCTACACATCCTTCAGTGCAGATACATCTGAAAGGGGATGTAGTAAAACTTATTTAGTTAATGACTTGACAACATTTTGCTTGAGCAGCGCCTACATAAACTGCAGATGCCTGTGAATTTGCCACCTTCGGCTCTCCTAAATACTTAGCGGAATAAAAATGTTTTGTTATATATGGCTATGAAGTATAAAAATAATACATATTTATATCCATTTAATTAGGCATCATTTTTGTGTTATTTACATACTTAATATATCTATTACCATGAAAGGTAACATTACTGTCCAGTTCAAGCTACAGTGGCAGTCTCAGAACATGAACTCCCTTGACAATAAGGATACAAGGCACGAATCTCAGGAATGTGTTTTGCCCTAGAGAGCATAGTGGGAGAAGATGCTGCTAACGCTGCCATTTAGCTATCTGCATTTTCTCCCTGGTTCTGCAGCTACTGCCAAGCACATTTCCATGTATATTACCAATGGCTATGGCTTTGCATTTTTTAACTAGAAGTTATTTTCTTCTTTTTTATACAATACTTGAACTGTTCCTGCCTGGTTTCTTGTAGCAGCTGCCCAGCATTTTCTCTGAATGCCAAGCCTGACTCAAAACAGAGCCAAAGAAGTGATTTCTACTTCTTGTTCTTTCTCTTTTTATTTTTTTTAATTTATTTTTTAGCTATTCCAAAGGTATTTAACTTCCATTTACATAGACTTGAGCAAGGGAACATGATGTTCTAGTTTGCCCACTTCCCACACATGAAAAAATAAGGAAGTGTTTGTCGTTACAGATTGATTGCTTTTCTTCATACTAGATGGAAGGAAAGTGTAATACACCCACAATCATATGCACATGCACTGTCACCTTGGAGATGCAGTACTGTAAGTTGGTGAGCAATCATGTACTGAAATCCAGATAATACACTGGGCCAGGGTCACTGTGACATTTTAAGTGTATAAATTTGATATGATTTTTAACTGTTAATTGCATGGGCTTTATGTATTCCTGTTTCATCTCTTTCTACAAAAATGGGGTGGAGGAAACCATACAGCTCTCTCAAAGCTTAGGAGAGAGATTCAGACCAAAATAAAGAAAGAGTGGGAAACTTGCCCCCTTTTTTTCTTACTGTTGTTCCTATAAGATTTTGTCCTTGCATGGAGACACAAGTGCTCTGCTGTGCCACCTATGCCTTCCCCCTTGTTTTCCCTTTAATTATCAAAAAGGGAGAGCTTTATTGAAAGAATAATGACAAAGTCACAACAACAACTTCAGAAATAGAATGTAAACAGGAGAGGAAGAAGCAGACCTGAACAAGGTAAAGAGGCAGCAAAAGCAGGATGAGAAAAACATGCTACTAGTAAATAGCTAGAAGGAGCTTATCCGAATGACCTCTGCATTGACACAGTCATAAACTTGAAAAAAATTATCATCTCCACTATGATTTCTTGCAAAGAAATTACTCCTCTTTCATCTATAAAAATAAAGTTCTTCAACTTCCTAGCCTAAGGTCAAACTCCTCAAGCAGTCCATTATTAAACTTCCTTACTTGGCAACACAAGGTAGCCACATGGCAGCAACACTTTTCAGAATAATTCCTTATCCTGTGTTAAATCCCCAACACTTACTAGATGACTATTTGGGAGAATACTTGTTGGCGTAAGATAAATATATTCTACAGAACTTTTCCAGCAATATAATCACAAAAATAGTAGCTTTCCAAAGCCTGGGAACTGCCTGTCCATTTTCAATTTATTAGTATCTGCAGAGGTTTTCCTTTATTTTCTCCATTGCATGCACATTGCATGGTGTAGCATATGAATCAGATCTATTGTACTCCCAAGGATAACTAATGTTGCCTTAGAGTTTACTGTATGTTTATGCCATTATAGTGCTGCACAAAAAGGCTATGCTGGTTTTATTTTTTCTGAAATAATTTATATTATAGAACCAAAATAAGCAAAACCTATGATATGCTTACAATTTACAGACAGAGCACATGCTATTTGGTCTGAGCTAGTTAGTAAAGACAAAAATCCCCAGAACTAGGACTGCCCTCCTCTGAGCTCTGCAGATAAATTACCTCAGCAGGACCAAGGGAATCCAAGTAATTTTGTACTGCTGTGTGCAGTATGGGCATTCTTTCTGACTTTTACAGACCAAAATTTGCAGTCAAACTAGTATATGGAAGATGAGGAAGAAGTATAAATAGAGTTACACACATCTTCTGGCTCCCTAGATTGGTATATCATTCTGTGTTAAGCTTCTTTCTACCTTCCTTCCTTGCTTTCTTACCTCTAGGAGACTTCTTGATCATAGAATCCCTAATTTAATTTTGGAAGGTGGTACCTTTAAATAGTCTCCTGCTGCCTTTCTCATAACATTGTATCTTTTTTGCCTGGTTGTCTTTCACATATTAGTACATTAAACCCTTGCAAATTCTAAGTATATAGACTGGAAAACAGCAAGCTGGATAGTAATGTAAAGGCTTGAGACTGCCTGAGATTTCTTTTCTAACTCTCTCTATGCAGCTGGAATTCACTTACAATATATCTAGAAACTAAATGTGCAATTATGTAGACCTGCAAATGAAAATCAGAAAATTACATTTCACCAAAATTTTATTGTACAAAAGTTCCTCTCATGCACTTCTTAAAAAAAATTGTTTTTACATGGAAAGTTTTCAGGAATATTCAGACTTTTATTGGTGCTTTGTGTGTTTTAAGAAGAAGGGTAGTTTTTAAAATTTATTTATCCAATAAATAATAATAGCACAGGACACAGAACAGTAAGATGTCTCAGAAACTACTGAGTTCACACATCTAACCTGGAAAGAAAAACATATTCTTTAATTAAATGCCTATATAGCTATTTATTATTAAAAAAAAAAAACAACAAAAACATGGTACATAATATAAAAAATTAGGCTAAGCCTTCTTTATTTTATTTGATTTGAAAACATGTCCTGAACATTTTAGATGTAATAAAAGGGGAAATTGGAACCAATTAGTTCAGGTGCTACAATTAACTTGATGATCTTTTACGATTATAAGGTAGTCATACCAGCTCTATTAAATTTGACATCAAAGATGTCATTTTCAAGGTTTAAAAATATTTTCCATCTATAAAGTGTTCTTAAGGACATGTTTTGAGAGAAGGGTAACTTGTTATAACTTGTTATGTTTAAACTAGAGGATCAGTAAACTCAGAGGAGATTCTTTATTGCATCTATGCAGTTTGTTACACCTGACAGGTTAAAGTTCAGAAGTAGAGTTGCTCTCTCTCTGTTTTTAAGAAAAAAAGGTCAAGATAGATTGAAGGGTAGGAGGAGAGGAGTGGGAAACAAGCAATGTCAGAAGTCTCCCAGTTCAAAGCTGGAGCAAACCTGTTTATTTTTTCCTCTCTGTACAGACATGGAATTCAGGTAATTTCAAAGCTGTGATTTTTGTAACAGGTTTATTTTTGTATAATGTGGTCCAACTTATTCTTTTTTGCTATATTATTACTGAAATTATGTGTTGCTTTCATGTAATTTAGAATTGAGGATATCTGGGATCTCTGTGATAACGTGTACTAGTAAGCTGATGTGTAAAAAATTAACTAAGGATGTGTGGAAGTTCTGTAAAAACTCTAAGGGGAAAATTTTCCATCATTAAATATTTCAATCTATAATTTATGTTATTTTATTATTTTTTTCACCCTTCCTTCTCAACATTCTTTTTGCTTTACATTTTGCACGTAGAATACAGAGTTTACTGCTTCAGAAGAACTGAACACTCTTAATTATATACTTAGATTGCATAGGTCATGCAGAGAAAAGAGGAGGGATATAATGAACATTAAGCTTAAGAATGCTCTTGTCTGCAATACACAACACACTATTTTCATTTAGAATTGCATACAATGTCTTATCAACATAATATATTTACCCCTGTGGTCATCCATTAGGTAAGCTTCTAGCAGCCTCAAGCGCTTTTTTGTCCACATTTTTAAAGGCAATGCACTGTTTGATGTAAGAGATTAAACCCAAATTCCATTCATGTACTTATGACAGCTAGTGTTGCTCAGAAGCTCAGTCTTTTTACCACCATAACTTGATTTCAACATTGTTCAGTGACTGAGGGGAGGCCTTTTCAGAATTGTGTCAGTTATTTATTGTCTTTTACAGCTTCATTCAAGATTCCTCTTTTCTAAGACTTCTCTCAGAAGTCTGAGGTTTTTACTGTGGAGAACAGAGTACTGTAATCTTTTTAAGGGTACTTGTCCACTATATTAAAAAAAAAAAAACAAACACACACACACACACAAAAAATCCACAACAAAAAACCCCAAAACCCAAATTCTTTTTTTGTTGTTTGCTGTTGAGCACGTTTTGAGTTTACATATATTTACAATGACTGCAGGGAAGGTGAGTGATATTAAAGTTTCAGGCTTCGGTCTGAGATAATCACTCTAAGTATCCTTAATGCAGAGATGGATAGAAACATGCAGTTTTAAGACATAGCACATGTAATCTGAAATAGACATCTGAAAACATCATGAGCCACATTATAAAGTGTCAATCCATCTACTGTCAGTAAAGACCTACCCACCTGTCTCAGGTGTTTCCATCAGAGATGTCTAAATTTGGGTGAGATATTTCTGCAAAACAGAAATAAATAAATAAATATTTAAATTAGGTTTGTTTTCCATTTATTTTATTCAAATAGCACTTGTTGCTTAACTTGATTGCCATTCCAGTGATGTGTGCAAAGTAGTCATCTAGTAGATGGAATAAGAGGCATATATGACAATCATTACTCAACATGAGTAATGTTCCTACAGACTCTTCCTATGCAGCTTTAGATGCCTAATAGTAATGCTGTTCTAAACTAGGATTGTTTATTATTATACAGATTATTATACAGATAAAAGTGCAGAGATAGTAAGACAAATTGATAACTTTTGACAATGAAGGGTGGTTCTACCTTGGAGGTGGGTAACTTTGAGTGCCTGGATTTTATCTCTGGCTTCACCATGGTTGCTGGTTCAACAACAGGACATTTGTTTTCTCCCTTTGTTGACAACTGCTATATGGCTTATCAGCTACAAGACACCACTGAGTTCTCCCTCCTTGCAAGGATTTCAACAGAGCCTAGTGGTGGTGTCTCCATTCTGCTCCACCCCCCAGTTAGTCCCTCTCAGCATGTGTTGTGTATCGGAAGTTGGACATGCTGATCACATTCCCTCCAGGGAGCAGCAACTGCACCTCCCCCTGTAATTTCCATACTGTTATAACTGTATATTATTGTGTATATTGCTGTATAACTTTCCATTCTGCTCTATCCTCCATTTCATAACCCCCTTAGCCTGTACTGTGTGGGAGAAGTCAGGATTGGTTACCACAATTTTTGTCACGTGCCAATACTTTTCTAGTACTCTTTAGTTTTGCCCCCATTCTTCTTTTCACAACTACCTAATTTTTGTTTTTTAAAAGTGTAATCTCATTTTTTTAATCACCATATTTTAATTAGTTCATATTAGATATTTTATAAGTCTTCCTACATATATATTAAAATACTGTTTGGATTGGTAAACAAGACTGGAGATCTGGACTGACTAGATTTCAAAGTGTACTTTGATGCTTCTTTAGTGCCTTCTGTGTTAACTTTTATCATAAACACCTGAAAAGAAGCAAAATGTCACAAAAGCCCCATGACTAAAACAATCCAACCCAAAAGTGAAGAATAAGCAGAATAATTTGTAGAAATTATAAGTTTTCTTTATAATAATAACCACAATTCCTCATTAGGAATAGGGAGAAGACTCGCAACATATATTTCCACAGATGCCCAAAAGCGCTGAGGCTCAGCATGGGTATAGATTTTGGGGATTATCAATTTATTTCCCCTTCCATGCTATATTTTAATTTTCACTGGAATGAAAAGCATTTAATCTGTCAGGCAAAAGTAGCAGAGGCAAAGATTGAGTGTAACATTTGTGCTCATTGAAACTTGTGGTATTAGAGAATATGCAAGGTACCTGGAGAGTGCTAAAGTAGTTATCCATGCGTGGAGAGAAAGGAATGATAGCATGACACTCAGGTTTATGTTCACATGACCGCTTGGGGGTAGAAGTCACTCACCTTTCCCAGTCACAAGACAAGCATACCCTGTCTTCCTTTGCTTCCTCTGCAGGGGCTGCCATTTTTGACTGCCATATACAAAAGGCAACATCACAGGAACATGTGTATGTAGGGGCAAAAGGAAAACTCCTGAAAGGCTACTTGAAAAGTATTTAAAACTGAAACACATGATGCTTCTGGAGGGAAATCCAGCCTGAACCCATTAGAAGACAAAGTTCAAGAAGTATCAAGCAGGAGGGTTTTGAGGGCAAGGTGAAATAGAAAAACAAACCTTGTTGTATGGTGCAAAAGAAATAGGAAATACAGATTCTCTTCTGCTACTAGAAAAGAAGATACATTTTAATAGCGATGGGTTTATATTCCAAATTTCTTGAAATAAAGCTGAATTTCAAGCTGAGTTTGATCCTGATGAAGACCAGCATCAAGGAAAACCTGTACACTGAGATGTTTCTACTTTCGTCTGCCAAAATCTGCATCCCTGGGCATGTTGGACAGGAATGGAGAGGATTATAAAGGGACAACACTCTGCTGTATGTTTGCTGCAAGATAGGTTAAACCATGAAATGACAGGGATAATTGCTTATAAGTCTGGTCAACTATCTGTTGACAACTATTTTCATCTAGCTGTATACTGCAAAAGAGAGCTTTCTAAGACAAAGCAGCAAATCTTACTCATACTGTGCAGTAATCAAGTTGTTTTCAGTTGCAAATAAAGGACAATGTCTACACGCTTTTGCATAAGCTTGTTTTATAAAAGCACAAAGAAACAGCAGGAACTGATCATGCTGGATGTCGTCTTTAGAGGTTTAGGCAACACTCTGATATGAAGACCCAGGGTAGTAGACTTGAATGGCATGCTGTTTTTCCAAGAAAAGGTTTTGTCAATTAACATGGATGTAAAATTTAAGCTGTTGCTTAGCAAATTCAGTTTTTGTTTGATGAACTCCCCAGCAGAAAGGTTGTATAAACTGGTCACAACTAGTCCTGTACTGTGAAAAAAAGTTCAGGGGCACTGGATTTTCACAACAGCTGCTGTATGAGGGAATACATGCAGCTCTTACAGATGACTGACAGCCATATGAAAGATAATTTCCTGACAGTTTTCTGGGAAGCATTTGCCTGTGAGCTATACTCTGCATTTGTCAAGTCTCTAGAACAAGAATCTGTTGATCGTAATGCCTTGACTGAAACGGTCAACCTGAGAGCAAAAATAAATCTTCCAGGGGCTTTACTCACCAGAGTTCACACAATCAGATATAACCAGTTCATCTCCTCATATTTCACACTGATCCTCCCTCTCCTCCCCCCACCAGTATGTATCTAGTTGGCTTTTTTGTCAGGAAAAAAATGGCCAGTTCTTTGCCTAAAAGGCACTACATGCCTAAAAGAATTTGTACAGATGAACAGATATCCATTTGGAAGCTTAGTAGTATCTTCAGATTCTTCTCAGAAGAACCAAGTCTTGTTGAGATTTCATATGTCCTTTTAAGGACAAAGCTTGATGCCTAAATAACCCCATGGATTTTGCTTTTGATGGAAGCTGTGACTCTTTGTAACTCTTCAAAAAATGTGCATGCTACTAAGCTTTCAGTGATGCACTTGCTTAGAAAAAGTTTTCAGTTTCACCACTCACATACTCAGGTTGCCATATAATTGATCATAACCCTATTTATTTTATTAAGCTTAAATAAGATAATTACCATAAAAATGCTTCTATATTTCTTTCCCCAGATAGGATACAGGACAGTTATAGAGATGACATGGCAGTTGACAGCAACACTCTAACACAGAATCATGGAATGGGTCAGGTTGGAAGATACCACAGTGGGTCATCAGATCAAACCTCCTTGCTCTAGCAGAGTCATCCTAGAGCACTTGGCACAGGATTCAATCCAGTTCTTGAATCTCTCCATGAGGGAGAGTCCATAACCTCTCTGGGTAATCTGGTCCAGTGGGTGGTTACTCACACTCTGTAGAAGTTCCTCTTCATGTTCAGGTGGAACTTCCTGTGCATCAATTTCTGCCCATTGCCTCTTGTCCTAGTGCTTGCCACCACCAAGAAGAGCCTGGCTTCTCTTCAGATACTTATAGACATTGATGAGGTCCCATCTGAGTCATCTCTTCTTGAATCTGAACAGACCCAGCTCTCAGCCCTAAGAGGTATGTTCCAGATCTTTAATCATTTCTGTGACCTGCTCCAGGAGCTCCCTGTCTCTTTTGTACAGAGGAGCCCAGCGCTGGATACATTACTGCAGATGTTGCCTCTCTAGGGATGAGTAGAGGGGCAGGATCACCTCCCTCAACCTGCTGGCAAAGTTCTTCCTAAAGAACTCCAGGATACTATTGGCCTTTTTGGCCCCAAGGTCACACTGACTCATGGATCACTTGTTGTTCACCAAGAGCCCCAGATCCTTCTCTGAAGAGCTGCTTTTCAGCAGGTTGGCCCCCATCCTGTGCTGGTACAGGGGGTTATTCCTCCTCAGATGCATTTGCCTTTGTGGAATTCCAGATGATTTCTTTCTGCCCATCTCTCCAACCTGTCAGGTTCCTTCTGAAGGGCTGTACAGCTCCCTGGTGTGTTAGCTCCTCCTCACAGCTTTATGTTGCTAGTGAACTTCATGAGGTCCCTGTTTCTTCATCTGAGTAACTGATGCATAAGTTAAACAGCACTGGGCCCAGTATTGCACCTTGGGGGACATCACTAGTGACTGGCCTCCAAACAGAACCTCTGTCACTAATTATAACCCTCTGGGATCTGCCATGGAGCTAGTTCTCAATCCACCTCACTGACCACTCATCCAGTCCACACTTCTTCAATTTCCCTATGAGGATGTTAAGAGATACAGTCTTGAAAGCATTGTTGGTGTTGAAGTAAGCAATATCCACTGCTCTCTCCTCATTCATGCAAGTACTCGTTTTGTTGTAAAAGACAATCTTACCCTAGTCAGCCAAAACAATATTTCAATTATTGTCACGATGCTGTGGGGGAAATTAAATCCCTGGAAGAAATCCCAGATAAAATTTTAAAACACTTAGATAGGGTTTTTTTTGTTTTGTTTTGTTTTGAGGGGTTCTTTATGCACTCAGGTTGCAAAGGAAAGCCTTCTTTCTGTACCAGATGGATCAGGGTTTTTTGTCAACATCTGTACTAGACAGTAACTTGAAGCTTTCTTCTTCTGATGGAGGTACAGTTTTATGTAATCTGAAATAAACAACAAAAACCCCACAAAACTACAAACAAACAAAAAAAACCCCAAAACCAAACCAAACCAAAACAAAAAAACAAACAAAAAAACACCAAACTGACTAAAAATACAGCCAACCAAACAAAAAAAAAAAAAAATCAAGCCAACACAAAACATTAAAAAAAGCCAAAAAACCCCAACAAAAACTTCAAAGAGAAAACCCAAAGAAAACAACACAAAAAGGAAAACTCACTCTAAATCCAAATCCAAACATTTTGGACTCCCTTCAAAAAGCAAAGTTTCATAGATTTCAAAAACCTTGTGTGTATCCTCTAGGTCTCTTTTACCTCATGTATCCGTGGGTAGGTAGGTATCCATGTATAGGTATCCATGTATTATATCTGCAAATACAGAATCTCTAAGGGTTTCAGCACAGGCGCAGCACAAGAAGAATTGGTTGCCATTTAGTCTGACAGTAACCATGAGGAAAAGACCCTAAAGTGGATACACTTCTATTGTGAGTGCACCAAAATAGGCTGCTGAGTTGTCAAAATTGTTAGGTATAACTTCAGAGTGTCCAGGAAGGTATTATTTTATTTTGCTGCTGAAATGATCTTTTCATTTGGGTTGTTTTTTAATATATGCAGAAATCTTTTACCACCAAAAAGAGAATGAATAGGATTCAGCAATGTAGGAATTTTGTTTATAAAAATTCATCAAGCTAAAAATCAACACTAAACTCAACACTAAACTCATTCTTGTGTAAACTTCAGGTCTACCTCAAAGTTTTCACTTCCTGTTGAGAGCAGTAGCTTGGTTCTGCTTGTGAGTGAAAAAACCTTCTTCTTATTAGCTGTGGGCTGTGCAGAAAAATTTCTACCCCTTTACAATTTGTTCCACTCCATAATATTCTGGTTGTGGATGAGGGCCTGCACAATTCTGATTTTCAGCAGTGTTGAAGAAAATGGAGAAATAACCTTTTCAACCCTCAAATCTCAGTGCTTCGGAGAAGCTGCTTAGTTTCACGGTTTAAAACTTTAAAGTCTATGAAACATACTCAGGGATAGGAACTTACATGCACATGAATTCATCATCTCAAATCCTTTGCTACATATCCATTTTTTCTTTCAGAAGCTGGGTAACTAAAAAATAGTCAGCATAACCTTTGGTGTTACACATTATGCATCTGTAACCACAAAACTTTACATCCATAAGAAGCACAATAAAAAAAAACAAGACATGTCACCTTCAAGCTCTCATTCTCCTTCAGTTTTCCTTTTCATATCTTTTTTTTCATCTCATTGTGGTTTTGGTGCTAAGTCCAGAGCTAAACTGTAATTAAGAACATATGCCTCACTTTGTACATATATTTCAGGTCACAGGAAATACAGATATTTTCTGTATCTGTTTTTCTCATTAAAGACATGAACCACCTATTAGCAGGTTTTCTGTACTCAAGAGTGCCTGTACAATACCAGGAGAAGGCCTTTTAAAAAGGGCATGTAGTAATAGAACAAGGGGGAATAGATGTAAACAGAAAGAGAGTAGACTTAAATTAGGTCTGACGAAGAAATTTTTTATTCTGAGTGTGATAATACACTGGAAAAGGTTACCTGTAGAAGCTGTGCCTCATAACTACAGTGTTTAGGATGAGATTGGATGGTGCTTTGAGTAAGCTGGTCTAGTTAAAAGTCTCTACCTATGGCAAGGGGGTTGAAGCTACATGATTTTAAATGTCCTTTGTCCTTTTCAACAAAATCAGTGTTTCTAAATAATTAATGATGCAGTGTTTCTAAATAGTTAGTCCATTTGTAATTTCTTCTGAATTATATAATTTTTTTTAGAGTTCCATCAGTGATTTTCCTGTACAAGCTCATGAGATGTTGTCTTCTTGTCCTGGCTTTCCATTAACGTTGACCACGATACCTGTATCATCCTGCACAGCACAAACTTGAGAGGTTTCCCCAATAATTTTGTATGGTCACTCTGGAAGTTTGGAGCTGACAGTCTGGGGCCTCTTGGCCAGACTCCCCCAGATGGTCTCTTCTTTCATAGCAGTGTTCAGCAGTTGTTTCACTGCTGGCCTCACCAGAGTCATCATTTGATCCACAGACATGTTCAGTTTTGGGCATGCTCCTCTACCCTATTCAGTGGCACATTGCCCATTTTATGATTTCCATCCCCACAATGGGTTAGGAGTTATTGAAACCCTCTGAAGCAGTGAGCCCAAGATGTCTTTTAAGCTGTTTTTCCTTTCCATTCACATTTAGACTTAGTTAAATCTTTCAGATTAAATTATATATTTAGATATATTTTATTAAATGACAACACATTTATATTGATTTATATTAATAATTTCTATTACATGCATAGAAATAATTTTTAAAATTTTTTGGGTCTATATGTATGCAATTATTCACATTGTACATCCTTTTTAGGAATACACTTACATATATTTATAGGTTTATAATTCTAATATATATGTGACTATATATAATTAAACAAATATATATCCTTCATCTAATTTTATACATGCTTATATGTATATATAGGTACATATTTATGAGGACTTCCAGAGCCTTCTGAAGCAACCATGGGATCATGGAGCATTTTTAAATCACATGTGACAAAACGGCATCACACCGGTGGGCCATGGGAATGCCTTGATGTACTTCTGGGGCAATCCAGAACCTGTGGCTGCAGTTAGCATCCAGTCACTGGGATTCAGGGATCACATGGGGCAAGGTGAGACAGGTAAGTCTCTCCTGTGATGGCAAAAGGGGTAGGACTTGTAAGCCCAGAAAGTCAGGGGTCTGTAAAGGGGGTAATGGGTGTTTCCACTTGTCATGGAAATATGATTCATAAATATTACTGATTATCTTGCATAATAGCTAACCTTTAAGAGCTGCTTTTGAGTAAACAGATGTTAAAATGTATTATATTTGCCCTGCAAATGGTCTGCATCTATAAGTGGCTCTGTTACACACTGTAATTTTTTTCTTCAGCTTTTTTTCTATCAGCTTGTGTACTATTTCAGACAAACTTGAGAATTAACAGTGAATGGAAATGGAGAGCTTCACTGGTTCTTTTTAATGAAAAGGATATTTAAAAGTTCACTTTAAAGAATTGTTCAATTATCATTTTCTCTATTCAAACATTTCTGCTGATTTCTCAGAATTCTCTTTTTATCATTTGCCCTAGCTAGCAGATTCTTTTTCTAACCAATGGTTTGTCCTGCTGTGATTGAAATATAAATCTATGTCCAAAAACTGTTGATTTCTCAAAGAAAAGTTATTATAGACTTATAAAACAAGGAGGTTTATGTGTTTGAATGTATTCCCTAAGGTAATTAGCCATTACAAATATTATGAGATCACATACAAAATCTACCACACTGAAGACTTTTTTAACTTCTATGGTTACTTTCTGCTGTGATGAGAGATTTGGAAACAATAATTAATTGGTCCAATGAACAAGATTTCAGCTCCCTATGCTATATAGATGATGATAATACTTAGTGAATGACTACATTTGACAATGTTAAGTTTTTAGATTTTGACTTTAAGTGTAACCAACCACCTAGAGTGTAATTTGGATGTTTATGTGAGATGCAGAAACCTATTTTTACCATTCAGGTTCAGTTTAAAGCCTCTGGATTCAAACTGGAAAAATGGCTGACAAACCAACTGTAGGTAGCCAATAGGCCCTACACAGAGGCACAGTCTTTTACCTTCCAGTGTTTTAATAGAATAATCTTAAAAGTATTTTTAGGTTAGCATACAGTTATGCAACCCATTTTTCCTCCTATGAACTGAATGAATATGTGCCATTTTTGGTTTCTGGATAGTTCCAGTTCCAATTCTGGATAGTTCCAATTCTGGATAGTTCCAATAGTAGCCTCTTCTCTCACTTCCCTGGAGACATTCTTGTCTGTTTTCCAGCTCAGCAAAGATTTTATCTGGTACTTTATGATTTGCTCCAAAAAGAATTTATTTCTTGTTCTGTGCATTTGAGATAGTTTGAGAGTTAGTCAAGCTGAGGATTCAGCTTTGTATGGTTTTGTAATGAAAAATAAAAATGAAACAAATATTTCTACATGGTCTGAACAGATGCTCAGCTTTTTCCCATTAATCATTCTTTCTATTGACACTTTTTGTATTAAGATCATACTTTGCTGATTTGTATGACTTGTTAATTCTGACCTGATTTTTTGTAGCATATACACCTGTAATAGCATATTTTAGCACAGAATTCAAAACAGAACAAATCAGTACTTATTCATTCCGAAACCGGAAGGAAAATTCAGCGTCCAGAGAGCAGACTTAATAGTACATGAAACAGCTATTTATGTCACACAGACAATGACCAGTGACAATCCTGAAATAGTAAGAGGAATGATTTGGTTGTCCAAAAGACAATCATCTGATGATGCCAGATGAACTCTGACCACACTTCCTGTTGCCAGATGCCTGTCATGTATAGTGGAACAGCCAGCAAGTGAATTTCACTCTCTTAATTCAGTTCCAAGCAATGAATTGTTAATTGCACACTCTACATCCTGTATTGCTTGTGGAAGAAAATATACTGCAAATGTGTGGGAAAAGATATGGATGACAGTTTTTGGAGGCTGGTTAGGGAAGTATTCTAATGAGCTGGAGAGCTGAGAGGAAATATTTTAAAGAACATTATCACTGTGACACAAAATCCATGCATTGTATGTTAAAACCAGCAGCTGTGCCTGCAGTAACATCTCATATTGCTTGCTTTCCTAGAGGGTGTGCTGCTATTTTGAAATATCTGCAATTGCTGATCTGCCTCAACAGAAAGGTAAAAACAGCAAGATGCATACTCACCTGCAGATGCCAGGAGCTGATAATCCTTTAAAGCAGGTGATCATACTTGTATGACAAAGAGTTTTATACCTCAAAGTAGTACAGCAAAGTTAACTAACTAGTAAAAATACAGAAACTTATGTTATCACCTGCCTATAATTATGCAACCTCTGAAGCCATTTGAGCTCCATTGGCTCATCTTGCTTGTCTTCTAAATTATTTCACACATCTTTGGTGTTCCAACTGCCAGCCCCATATGGAAAGTTCAGGTACGTATCTTAAGTTGCCACTAGGTAACTATGTTTAGACAACTAAATTTGACTCGCTACAGCTTATGACAAAAAAAAAAAAAAAAAAAGAAAATAATTTCCAGGCATTAAGTGTTTTTACATCTGAATAACTCCAGAAACTCAGTTAAAGATCACAGCTGATATAATACATAAATAAGGGGTTATTTTAATAAATACAACCTCAAGTAGATTTTATATAGTAGGTGGGTCACAGGAAAAAATTCTACCAACTGAGGTTGAGAAAGGAGTAAGGGATGCTTCTGATTAAATTTTAATTGAAACAGGTTCATTGGTTTGTTGTATGTCTAATAGCAGTTGTAACTGTGTATTTTACTCTGGACATAGTTCACTTTAGCTAGAAATTTGTTATTTCACAGTAGTTAGAGAACTGGAATTAATTTATTTTCTTGTGGTACGTTCTATAAAATGAACCCCAGCAATATAAAATTAATCATTACCTCTCTGTGTTTTTAGAATATTCAAATAAAACCATAGTAAATTACAGTAAAATATCTTGTGTGATTAACATCTGCCATCACATGGACCTTGTTTTCCAATCCTGATGATAATCAGATCATCTACAATACAACAAAATATGGATAACACAGTTTCATCCTGAATTTTGTCAGTCTGGATCCCATAACTTTATCCCGAACAGTAAAATTTTACAGTAGACATAATAATGTGTCATACATAATTTATGGGGGGCAGTCAAATATCAATCATAAAATCATAGATTGGTTTAGGATGGGAGGGACCTTCCAGGATTACCTAGTTCCATCCCTCCACCATGGCCAGGGACATTTTTCACTAGATCAGGTTGCTCAAAGATCCATCCAACCTGACTTTGAATATTACCAAAGATGACACACCCACACCTTCTCTGGCCAAACTTTCCTGTCTTTGACCACCCTCATCAGAAGTGAGGTGGGAAACCCCATTGCCTACAACAAGATGTCTCCCACTACTAACACTGCACTTTCTCCTGGTGCTGTAGTGTAGCTCTGGCTCAGCTGGCTCTGAATTTTTGTTTTTAGAGTGCCCTCTGTTCCTTATCAGCTATGAGGACAGTGAACATGTTCTCTAGGTACAAGTCTTCAGGAACAGCAGAAGCCATCTTCTTGGTGCCAGCTTCCAGGCTTTGCCATCATGGGAGTTTCTACTTGCCACCTTAGAGAGGCCCAGAAGATAAGCTGATAATGTTATATCTCAAACACTAATAGCTGGAGAGACATGGAGCCAACCAAGGACTGCGGGTGATACAGCCAAGGAATGTTGCTAATGACAGCTCTGTGAGAAATAACAGAATATGGCTGGAGAAGGGCAGGAAACATGGAGATAGGGCGGGACTTTCCAGGGAAAAAGTCCTTGTTCTAGTTCCTGGAAATAAGCACAACACAGTGTAGCACAAGTGCAAGAATGAGGCTGAAAATGGCATGGACATGGGGGGGATTAAGACCATCAAAGACCCCTAAAGACCTCCAACCCATTTCCAGAAAGGTTTAGAAGAACAGACTGTAGCTGTTCACTAATTTGCATAGAAAGTGAGAAACTTTTCTCTAAGAAGGTACCCCCATCAAGCCCAGTACATTTGCTTTGTGTGAGCCCCAGGATTGTGGACACCCCAGCTGGATCTACAGATTTACAATGCAGCCAGGACCGACCAACCAACCCTCTCTCCTTCCTTCCTTCCTTCCTTCCTTCCTTCCTTCCTTCCTTCCTTCCTTCCTTCCTTCCTTCC
>WBNP01002044.1:549872-609774 GCA_013401095.1 Passerina amoena
TTCCTCCCTCTCTCCCTCCCTCCCTCTTTTTAATTCATCTCTCTCTCCCTTCACTCTACCCTGTTATCCAAAACACATGCTGTGTGTTTATGCTAGGAGGTCAGGGACTAACAAAGTAATTTCCATGCCAAGTGTATAATATACTATAAAACTTTGTAAGCCTTTGCAGACCCTCTGACTTTCATAGTTCATTTCAACCGTGGGCAGCTGTGAACCTTGGGTGCTCCTTTTCACTTATGATTGGGATGTCACACACCCTGACATGCACAGGCTCTGCCCATCTCACTTTTACAGTTGGAAGTTTGAGCTCTTGAAGCTGCAGTTTCTTGGAAAAGAGCCATTCAACTGCTTTCCTTTCATCTCTGATGCTGCTCAGCCTGCTGACCTCCTCCTGCAGATCTTTCATTTGGTGGCACAGCTTCTTGACAACTGCACAGCTGCTACAAGCTGTAAAACCATCTGGCCTAACCTCAGTGAGTTGTCCCAGGCACTTCCTGCAGTTTGAGATTTGTAGATCTGAACCCTCTTTCTGAGGATTTGTCTGGGTCAAGCCTTGGATGTCACAGGGACAATAGCTCTAACAGCAGTTGGGAGCCATGCTCTGTCATGATGTCACCACCATAGCTGGGGACATATGTATGCTGTTTGGCACAGAGCTGCTGGCTCTGGGCTTGTGCCTTTCTGCACAAACTGCTGTGTGTGTGAGCTGCCTCAGTTAGCTGCACACACACTGATGTGCATAGTACAGCTTCAGTACTCACCTCACAATGAGGTACTCTTAATGTAACTATTTAAAAATTAAGAACTTGAGCCCAGCCTGTTATTTAAAGTGACTGACTTAAGGGCCTACCTTAACTTCTGGAGCAGTCTGGAGGTAGTGTTAAGAGATTCCAAAGGGTAGAACCAGGTCAAACTGCATCTTGTAGATAACTAATGTCATACTAGGCACTGTGTTTTGCAGAATGTTCCTTCCCTCCTTTCATTATTTCCTGATATTCTCCTCAGCATAGTTATAACATGCAAAATTAGGTGTTTGATCTCTTTTTATATCACTTCTACAAGAAAGGAAAGGAATGGTTACCTGGAGTTACTAATCTCATTCACAGAATGAGAGCTGCAACTTTAATTTCACACTTACCTGAAAGGATGCTATTCTGCTCAAGGCAAAATAGTTTTACTTTTAGTTTTACTTTGTTATTGAGTGAATACTTAGTGAAAGATGCATATATTCCTCTGCTACTAGAGAATCTAATTTCAGCAAACATCGTGTGCAGGTTAAACAACAAAAACAACAAAAAAGGATAACTGAATAAATCTGCTTATTTCTCTAGGAAATAAACAAATTGGGTTCTTGGATCTCTATTGATAAAATTTCACCTGAATTTGCAAAGATTAAAACCAGCTGACATATGCTGCCACACCTACTAGCGTTTTATAATCTTGTTCGAAAGTGTATGCTCCTGTGAATGACATGTATTTCATTTTCATATGGCTTCCCAAAAGATGTGCACCCAGCATATTTTTCCTGGCCAAAAATCTTATAAGCATGTGAAAAAAAATTATTTGTACATGACAAAATTCTGGAGGAGAGTTAGCAAAGAAGCATGCAAGAAGCTAAATGGAATTCACAAAACTGTCTTCTCTTTAAATGTGAATAACTTACAGTGGCTTTTTTCCTGTGCATGTGTGGATGCTAAATGAACTTTAAGAACCTAAATGGAGTTGTCTAACAATTCAAAATTTCTACAGTGTTTGGTGCTAACAGCAAATCAACTTTCTGATTCTTTTTTTTTTTTTTTTGCACCAAGAATTTTACACCTTGACTATTTCAAATTGTAGGTTGAATAGTAGGAACTTTGTATTTTATACCTAATGGATAGATAGGACAGATAAATTGATTTTAAAACTATAAACTTCCTGCATGCAATTTGTGATACAATCACAAAGATTTCTGTGAGATTGGTTTTGAGATTATTCTTACTACCTTCTATTGAAGCTGCTTTTGTGTTGAAAATGATTACTCTGAAGAGTAATCAATCTGATTTCTTGTGTCATAGGAGCACACATTTTGTCCACCCAGCTAGTATTCCACAATCTGTCAAAATTGGATTTTGGAAATTATTTTCTCTTGATCTCAATTTCTCTTTTGCACCATAGTTCCATATTAGTTGAAAACAATTTGAAAGAAAAACGTATTTTTAGTCCCCAAAGTGGATAATTAGTAATCTAGACACATCCTCTTTTCCTGCTTCCTAAGGTTGAAATGAGAACTGCATTATAAAGTTAGGTTGTTATGAAGATCATGGGACAGTTAAATGACAAAGAAATAATGTAAAAAAAACCTGTAGTGGATGTAAAGGTTAGCCTGAGTGATTCAAATGGTCCACATTTCTTTCAAGAAGAAAATAGTCCCCATTCTCATCTTGTGTTTGTGTTTAGACCATTGTAATCAGAGAAAAAAAAGTAAGCAAGATAAGTATTAATTCTACCTCCTAGTAGCTAGAGTAGTCTGCTGACAATCTGTTTATCTAACTACACTGTTGTTCATTAAACTGAGAAATTAATTCTTGTTCAAGGACTGAAATACAGGGTTCTCTTCCCTACTTGTGCAATGCTCAGCAATTTGTTCATTTCCTGAAGCCTGAAGGATAAATTGTGGCAGTTTTGAACTTCTTAAGATTTTTACCTTTTTCTACAGAGTCCCTTCAGTCCAATAAATTATCTTTACAGAATTATCTATACAGAATTATATATCTAATATATTACTATATCTAATCTATACTATATCTAATATATTACTACATATCTAATAAATTATCTATACAGAATTAAACCTAGAAGTGCTTTTATTTCCTTAAAATAAGTGAGAGGAGGAGGAGGTAGGCTCTGGTATATATTGTGGAGCAAAATATTAAATGGCATTCATTTAGTGTAACTGTAATAGGATTTCACCCAGTAAGAATAGAATGAACAATACAGAAATTTCTTTTCAAACTACCTTTTTATAAATACAGTATGTAGGGGGATAGAATATAAGAAAATAAAGATAGTGTAGAAAGTAATCTTACCCCTGAGGAGTTGCAGCTGGGCCAATTATCAAAGATTAGGAACAGTCCTGACTTTAACAGGCCACAGCTGTGACCAATGAGAAGGAGAGTGCTATAAAAGAGGGGGGTGGCTGGTTGAGAAGGTAGCTGGAGTCAATTGGCTGATTTTCAAAGAAGGAAGAGTCAGTGTTCAGAGGAGTTGCCCATGAGAAACACCAAGAAGTTATGAAATTTTTGCAGTATGGAGATAACAGTATAGAGCCCCTGAAATAAAATGGCAACAACAGTAGATTCTGGGGGGGGTCCTGTTTGGTTTATCTTCTTTAGGCTTATTTTCATATTTAGCAAATCTTTAATTTAGGGACTGAAAGCATTTAAATATTTTCTAATGCTTTCACTTGTATATTTTAGTCAGATTGTACCAAAATATTGAGGTCAACTCAGTTTCACTACCCTGGAGAGTACAACACAGACCACTTGTCTAGGCCATAATGCATCAGCTTCTTTAGAAGCAGTCTGTGGGAAATGTTATTGAAAGCTTTGGATAAATCCTGGTAGACCATGATGCCCCACCCCTTGATGCACATCCACTGAGCAGGTTGCTTTGTCATAGAAGGTGATCAGGATACCAGGAATGGTTTGCCCTTGAGGAATCCAGGCTGGCCTTCTCCAGTCATATATTTCATTCAACTTATGAGAGGAGCCTTTGTTCCATAACTTTTCAGGGATTATTATAAGACTAAAGGGGACTATAATTTTCTTGTACCCTGCTGTAAGGATAGGGATGACAGTTGTACCAGCTTTGTAGCTGCATGACTTAAGGCATCTCAGCAAGATGCCTCTCCTGGCATCTGAGGCTGAGCAAGGGAACCTGTTAATTTATGACAACAGCCAGGGGAAAGAAAGAACAGTGAAGCAGCTGGATGTTGCAGTTGTGACTGCTGTTCTTCTGCTTTTAATGTTCTAAAATGGAAGGGAGACAGAATATTTTGGCAACTGCAAAAAGAGGACCTGCTTCCTCGGTTACTGAGCAATATATGCTTGTATCATTCCAATTATGGCAGAATTTCCTTGAGATAAAATTGGATAGCAGTAGAATGGATCAGGTCCAGACGGACTTTTATTTTAGGTTTTGGTTGGTTGGTTTTGTATATGTGTTTGTTTGCTCCAACAAGGGTTTAACTGAATTTTTCTTCCTTGGTGTGACAGGCAATAAAAAAGAATAGAATCAGTGTCAGAGAAGAAAGTAACAACATAGATCTTTAAATACATCCTGTTGTGGTTGACTGCAGCAGAAACAAATTAACATATCCCTAAGAGTAATTTTAAGTTTTAGCTTTTTTAAATTACTCATTGAAAGTATAAGTGTAAAAGGAAGAGCATAGCACTCATCCTTTTCTCTAAATCACACAAATTTTGCCTCAGAGGATTTGTGTACTATGATACACAATATTCCTTAATTTTAGTCTGAGGATCGTGTGTTATGCATAAGAAGTGATAGAGCAGAGTATAAAACAAAAATCCACAAGCAATAAAAAAAACAAACCTATATGCACAGTATCCCAAATACTCAATAACTGATAATGTGAGAAATTAATGAATGCATTTTATATTTATTTTTCATTGGTACATTGGTTTAGAGAAAAACTAAGGACAAAGGGACCTCTGAAGATTATCCAAACTTCTGCTCAAAAGCTGAATCTTGAACCTTGAGGCTGGAGATTCGTCAACCCTACAAGACAACTTTTTCCAATGTTTACAGCACTTGTGGTAATTATTTTCCCCGTTATGTGGTGGGAATTTTCAGTGTTCCACCTTGTGTCTGTTGATACTCGTCCTAGCTACTGTGCATCTGTCTCACCAGGGAAAGCTAAGAGAAAAAAGGACATTGATTTCCTAACCTATGTTCTTTGTCACTGTCCCCTTGCTGCACCTCTTAAACACAGAGATGGCGAAAAGAACTAATAGAGCCTAAAGAAGGCATTTAGTACTCAAAAAGAACCAATATAATTTCTCTTATTAAAAATAACAGCTGAAAAAAAACAATAACCATCAAAGAGACCCCAGAGTAGAGCTAGAAGCTCTACAGCACAAAGAAAGTCAACATAGAAAAGCACTTGACTTTTTTTGGCAAGCATGTACAAATCTGGAGTTAAGGGAAAGAAAAATCCTCGAGAGAAAATATATAGCTCTTTCTCACAAGATTCTTTCTCAAATTAGCTGTCATACATGTGAAAAATGCACCTGAAAAAGGTGGTAACTAGAACACATAAGGGTCATGGTTTTATCTAGAGCTAGTTAGTTCTGGTGCTGTTGGAATGGAAGAGTGAAGCTTTACAAGACAGTAGAAAAAAAAATTAATCGTGAAGTTGTGAACTGCAGTTCCAGTGTTTATTTGTGATATTCCCATTGAACAAGATGACAAGGGGTTCAATGTTAACGCTCTTAAGCATGGAACAAGGATGTTTTAGTAAAACTAGCAATTTGGCCTTCATTTCCTTTCTACATAGATTGACTTATCCGTGCCATTTACTCCTGGTAAGATGATGCTGTTTGTACTTAACTAGGGCCACACAAGAGATTTAGCTGAGGCAGACTCAGATATAACCATGGAATTAATTAACTGTTAAACAATATCCATGTTCAAGAGTGCAGTGACTCATCTCACTTCATGGATCTCTTATTTTGCTATACATGCTTTGCTTAATAAGACCACTTATATTAATAATTGCTTAGGATTGCATTTTTTATTAGATTCACTAACCACCATCATTCAGCCTGAACACCCTGAAATGTTTAAGTGCTCAGAAGTCTAGAAAAGAAGAGACCAATATCTAGGACTGTTATTTACTTTTCTGTAAAGTGAGGCCATTGATGTCTGTGAAGCCAGATGAAGCCAAAAGAGTTTTTCTTTTCCTGCAAAAGAAATTGGTAAGATCTGATAGGACAAGATTTAGTTGAGACAGTGTTTACAATCAAGTAAGAAGGATCAAGCCATATGTCACTTTATTATGGTCTGGTCACTGGAGAAACAGAAGAAAGATTTTATCCTGTTTTTTGTAACTTTGGTGAAGCGCTGGAAAAATACATACAAGTACAATTTCCCTGAATGTAAGCACCTAAAATAATGATATTGTTTCTCATATCTACCTTCCAAATAAACAGAAGTTGCAGTGGTCTTTCAGTTGCTATAAAATTCCTTTCCTTGAAGGACACAACGGATGAGCACAAGCTGTTTAAGGAATACTCAATCATCAAAATTTGTGTGGTTGAGCTTGAAAACCAAAATATATTACCAATGCAAGAGTGAAAGAAAGATTTCATCCATTCTTTGAGAATTTCAGGACTGCTGCATGCTACATATTAAGTACTGAATAAGTTCCTAGATGGAACATTTTTATTTGATAAAGTTCTTTACATGTTAAGAAAAGCAATGAGACACCTTTAATTTATTGCTGGTCTGCTAACTGGTTTCTTTAAGTTTTGTTTTTCATTATTTTTCCCTGTAATCAATCCATATATTTTTCTTGGCCCTAACCTTTTTCCTTTATGAGTAATTTATTTGAAAAACTTACTGTCAAATTAATTGAATAATTAAATGTATAGCTATTTTTATACTGAAAGTTTTGTAGTTCAATTATTTATATTTAATCAGTTGTTAATACCCTTGTACAAAATTATCATTGACAAAAAGCAAGGAAATGGATCTCTTCTCTCTCTTATCAAGAGATAACTAGAAATAAAGCAACCTTGACAATTTAAATCATTATGTCCAGAATTTTATCTCTGTGAATCTTTTTTCCTTTTTAAGCTCAGTGTATAGGATGTAATCTTTCCAATTCCATTAATTGAGATGCACTTAGTTTTTATCTTCACAGCAGAAGAACTAAACAAAGAAAATATTTCATTTAAGTTGAATGGTTGCCACATCATGTGTCAGACAATTTACAACATTGTGACTCAATGCCTTAGCTCATAATTCTAAAATGGCAACTGTGAAATTGATTTTTAAAAAATTGTGTATTTACTATTTCCCCACCATTGCTCATCTGTATAACCAGACAGTGAAATGACACAATGTCACAAAAATATAGGAACATTCAAACTATGACATAGGATGTTAGAGTGAATCCATATGACATCTGGCACCTCTGAAGAACAGTGATATGAGAAATAACAGTCTGCTGCAGATAATGAGGTAGGAGTAATGCATACACAAAATCTGACCCTGAGTTCCATTAAAAAGACAACAGCATAAAATACAGCAGCAGACTGTATGAAACAAAAAACAAAAGCAGCAGCTTAGCAGAATTGCTGAACAAGGTAGAAATTACCAGGACAAACAAATCATAAACACCAAATAATGCTAAACCATGGCCATTAGAAAAGGGGAAAGAGACGTGGGCTGTTTATTTGTAAGGGAATGAGAGTGGTAAAGGAGAAGAATTTGAAAATGAAAAAGACAAACACAAGATGAAGTAAAACAGTGTTTGGGTCTGTTAAGGATACTTGTGGAGCAGCTTTTTGCCTGACCATGTCAGACTGCAGCTAGAAAACAAATTTATTTTGAGTTATTTTCTCCAGCAAAACTTATACCTGGTTGCCCTGTGTAGTTAAGGAAGTGCCAGGCTGGATGTGTTTCCTAACTCTGCTCGGGGTCATCTACAGGAGGTCATGTAAACATCCTTAGTGCAAAGAAGAGCAGCCTTAAATTATTTGAATTTCAAGAATGATAGACTATATCACAGATCATTCCAACGATCACCTTTAAATCTGAGAAACAGAATAAGGTGATGTATTGCTGAACAATTATGAAAAAAATAAAAATTCCTGCAAATTAAATTTAGAAGAAATTAGTTCATTCTACCTGCTGAGAGCTCTCTTTGCCAAAGATCTCAGCACTTCACACTAGAAAAATATGAACTCATGTAATTTGGTATTTGTAAAGTACCCCAAACATTACAGTAGATATACTCAAATGTCCCTGATCCTTACCCTGATCTGCAAGATTGACCTCAGGTCTGCTTTATTATTTCATACTTCTGTGATAATGTTGACCCCTGATTGCATCTGGTTATTCTTCCATCAACCAAATGAGTAAGAATCCAAAATCTTCTGAAACGATGCAGCCCATCCTGCAGAGAATCCACCAGCTAATGAGTAGAAAAGATCCTTTGCAACTTAGTCTCACATAATTAGCACAAGATAAATTAAAAGTACTTGCAAAATAGAAAATTGTAGCCTCAAGAGATTGTTTAGAATATTCACTAACTTCAAAGCAGTAGAACTGCATTATTTACAAATTGCTCTATTATTGCTGAATTTGACTTTTTGTTTGTTTTTGTTTGTTTGTTTTTGTTTTGTTTTTTTATTTCAGACCTAAAGACACATTGGCAGTTTGAAGGCTTACCTATTTTTGCAGCTGAATGAAGGAAATTGCTTCTCCGTGTAAATAATCTCACTTGAATAATTACTGATATTTATACATTCTGTTTGCAAATTTCTCCTGTATAGATAATTTGTAACTTCTCTAAGCAGTACCCACAGTCCTTATTCTTGTCACTGTATGTTTTGCTTAATGTCTAATTACAGTTCATAACTGACATGGAAAACAATGTAATCTACATAATGTTCAGCTGTGTCTCTTCCAGACTGCCTGACAACAGCTCTGTCCTAGCAAGACTAATAGAGAAGAATCACTGGGGTATATGACTGTGACAGTCCTTCTTCCTTCTAGTGCTAGGCACATCACATAACTGAAATAATAAGTAATATCACTGTTTATAAAGCTAAGTTATGAACCACTTCCTCACAGGACGCCCTCTGCCTAGATGCCACAGACATCAATGAAAGTCTGTTTTCTTGAATGTGTTTTGGCATATTTTACCCAGTGATTCAAGCCTATGAATCATGGAGCTTATACAGAGAATTCTACTCATGTACGGAACAAAGTCATGGTTGATTGATAAAATAACATTTTTGAAATTACATTCATCACCAGTAAGTTACTGAAGGTGTATAAGGTATTGATGTTGTGGTGACTTTTTGGAAGGAATGTTCTTTGACAGCAAGAAGAATATTTATTCATAGCAGACTTACCTTACTCCCTTACTCCCACCTGCTGTGGGAGACAATTACCTTCACTACATAAGAACTTATTTTTCTGAAATGTTTAAGTCATTGCTTATAGGATATAAGCTGTACTTGCCACTGTGGCCTTAGAATGGTCCTGGATCACAAAACATCAACAGCAACTGATGTAAATTCAGCATGAATTGAGCATGTGAACCTTGTGTTTTGTCCAAGATGAAATACATAATTTAAATTATGTTATTGCTCATAAAAATCTCTGAAAATATTGCTGTTTTGCCTATTTTTATATGCATTATGAAGACATAGAACTGGGTCAAAAACTCAAAAAATTAAGTTTTGCTAGGATTTCTCCTCAGCCTAGTGATAGGACATAGATTCTGTTTTGACTTTACTTTTCCTTTAGTAAGTAGAATCTTACAGAGCTTTGCTTGCCTCTCTCATATGTATTATGGATACAACATTATGTATCTAGCCTTCTAAAAAATTCAGGCACATGAAAACTTGTATGGTAATGCTTCTAGCAACTCAGCCTATAAGTAGTCATCTGAGTGCTTTCATCATCTGCTTAAAACTTCTCACTTTTGGCTGTATAGTTTTACATTGCTGAGTGGTGCTCAAAAATCTTTTTTATTATATTTTAATTGCATTGGTTAGTGTAAGTGATCAAGAAATGAAAATACCTCTTTAATTTTAAAGAAGAGTATGCTGCCCAGATATTTTCTTGCAAGTCAATGCTTGAGAAATACTTTTTTTAAAACGGTGCTTATTTTAAAAAAATTAAAGGTTTTTTCATCTTTTCAGACAACAATAAAAAGATTCAGTTACTATGAATTTAATAAGGAGGATTTTTTTCACCCCAGAAAGGACAGAATTACTCTTCTTTTGTATGTTGCTATTATGTTCTTGCATTTTTCTAGTCACACACACTCCTGTCTACAAATGAGGAGGTTTTAAGAGATTCAGCTACTGGAGAATGCATGGATTGACTTCAAACAGAAGTATGTTCCATAGTTTTGTGGTATATTGAAATTATTTGATTTAACTTATAGTACATCAATTTTTGCTTTGTATTTTATCATTAAAATTTCAAATACATTTACTAATTTATGATTAATACAACCTTTTCTAATTCTATTGTTTACTCTAAGATGTCTATTAATACTAATATTACCCTAAGATCCCTAATATCCCTATTAATAAGTAAAATAGGCCAGAGCATGCTCTTGGACTCTGAAATCAGTTGGGTCATCTTGACATAAGTATCCATTGTAAGCATACAACATATGCAAACCAGTGGCTTTGTCCCAGCTGAATGTTAGTTCATACTCAAGCACATCACAGCTGCCATGCTCTCATTTCACCTACTTCACTCACAGCTGGTCCACAGGCAAAAAGACATGCACAGTACCTCATACAGCCGGTCAAGCTGAGAGCATGGTTTAAGTCAGCACTCTCCCACTGATGCTTCACACCAAAACCTGCTGTCACCACTGCAGTTCTTGGTTATTTCTGTCCATAATGCTGCTAGCACAACTTTGTCTCGTGTACTTTTTTTCATTACTAGCTAATCACCTCAATATCCTCCATTCTCTGTGCTAAAAAAGCTGTTTACACAAGTAAAGCTCTTCAGTTTTATTATAGAATGAACTGTATGTTGAAGAAAATTGACAAGGCAGATCAGTAAAAGGAACTCACACAAACAAACAACGGTCAATCATTGAACTGGCCTGGGAACTGTAGAAGGATCTTTACAAAAATTTACAAAATTAATGGTTTGTAAAGTGTTTTTGACCATCATCAGGATGAAGTTTTGTTTTTGACAGTGTGGCGCTAGGAGGGAGGTTCTGGAGCTCAAGTAAGAGAGATGGGACTGGTTCTTCCTTGTTCTGCTGGATGTGAGGCGTCTTCTATTCCTCCTTTCCAGATCCAGCCTGTGGTAAGACTGGTCACTCAATCCGCACTCGCTGCGTGTTCACTTTACAAACCATGGCCGACCACCAGCAGGACAGGGAAGACAGGCAGGAGAGTTGAGACTTTATCTGTACTGTGCACACACACACACACAGTGCTTGCATACACATCAGCAGTACAATGAGCCTGTTTTAACCACCTGCTCTGTCTCTAATCTTGCTAATCAGAGCAGACTCACATGGACTCAGACAGACACAGATATGTACAAACATAAAAAGTCTGTCTCATAGCTGGTTCACTTGTGGTTTTCCCTGAAGCAGGCCTGGTCATGCTGTTTGCTGTAAAGTTCAATTTTAAGCTTCCTACTGTCTCATACAGAGAGCACATACACAGGAGATTAGTTAAGAAGGTAGTTTAAAGAAGAGATAGAATAGGCTGTGGTGATCAGGCTTGTCAGGGCATGTGTACTTGCACAATCCTTTCTTAAATGCTACTGGCCAATTTCAGCCTCCCTTGTCTTCAATTTACCATTATTCTTGTGATATGTACCTTGATCCCTCTTTTGAGTCTTCCTCTGAACATCATACAATAATATTTGTTCCTCTTTGCCTCAGCTCGGAAGTTTTATGCAGTCTCTCAAGCCCCTTCAAATGTCTCATAAAGAGGGTTGAGTTTTTGTGTTGTTTTTTTTTTTTTTATCAGTTGGAAAGTATCAAGGTTACACTTGAGTTATTCCTTTAGTGGCCCTTCAGCCAGCAGCCTGAGATGTATGGTTTTTTTTATTGTCTTTGTTTTTTCTCATGTTCATGAGGGTTTATGTTTGGTTTAAGGTCTTTCTTATCCTTACAGAAGTAGCCTAATAAAGAAAGTGTTCCTACATTCCCAATATCCTTAATTTTTTGTATTTATACAAAAGCAAGGTCTTCTGAGATGGCTTTGGACTTCATATCTCTCATAGACAATTTCACACAGAGCAGTTTTGGGAGACTGATAAGCTCAAAAAAAGTGTGCAGGACATAAATTTGGACAAAGAGTACAAATAACAAGAATCATGTGCCTAGACACATGACTGGAAGTACTTTTCATACCAGTATATAAGTATGCAAAGACTCAAGAATGACCATTCAGTGCAGAAAGAGTCAAATTCTTTGTTCTAGTTCTGACCATCTTCTCCTCTCCAAACAGAAGAATGATACACGGTAAGAGTATTTAGAAGCTGAGAATGACTGCTTATTATATCCCTTTACACAGAGATGTCTTCCTAAATATTTCATTTTCAGGATGCCATCCCTCATTTCTGAATATAAGTATGTTCATAAAATAGTCTTGGTACTCTCAGTCTTGAGCATTAATATTATTTATCTTAATTTGAGTCATCCTTATCCACATTTGAGCTGGTTACACTAGCAGAAAAATTTAGGATAAATTACACATATAGATGTCCATAATGTAGTTACAAACATTCAGATAAATAATATATGTTCTATTTCTGTGACATAAATCAGTTACTGATATATATCTAACATCTACCTAAAAGTTACTCATTTATATCTAACATCTACATCATAGTTTACATCATGGTCTCTACCTCACTGCTATTTTATATGTTGTCCTCTAAGAATATTGTTGTCCTCTCTATGTTGGAAGTTATTTGTCTCAGATATTTTCCTTGTATTTTGTTTATTTTGAAATCTAAATCTGTCCCCTGGTGGTATTCATCATGTGATACAAATAAATTAAAAACAAAGAGACGAGGAAGTAAAAAGGAAGTTTAACTTTGCATTTCCTGAATGTTCCCAACTAGCTTGATCTTCTGTGATCAGCACATTTGACAAACGTATTCTCTATTTTATTATACAGAAAATTAATATAGCAATTGAACAGTGCTCAATGCAAGAGGAATCCTTTCTGCACACTTGTTAGGCTACTTGTGTCTTTCCAAACTGACAACAGATAGTTCAGTAACTTCACTTTGACTACTTCTTTGTGTGTCTGTTCCTGTATTTAGTTTTGCTCCTCCGCAGTAATTTCCTGACTTCTTATTTCTTAGTGCTTTTGAGAATGTCAAGTGAGGTTATCTCAAAATTGTCTATCCATCATCTAAAATCCAATTAAATTCACCAGTCAATGGGGTGCTTTAGAAATAATATGATTGTGTATTACAAACTGATGTCTTTGCTACAGTATTTTTCTGCTGACAATCCCATATTTGTTTTTAAATACAGGTTTCATAGCATGTTGTAATTAGAGATCAGTTAATAGTGTTGGATGAACAAGGGAGCTTCTCAGTATATTAAAAATTATTTACCATTCCTTATTTTTCTGTTCATTGTGTGGCACAAATTGTTTGCTTGGTGTTTTATGAATGCAAGTCTGAAGAAGTTCTGGAAGTGAAAGCTTGAAAACGCTATACAATTTTCAAATTATGATGTCCAGATTTTTATTAACATTTTAATACCTTACCATTCTTTCCAAGCAGTTAGTGTTTAATGAAGTGAGATATCTTGAAGGCACTTCATAATTGCTGAGAAAAAAATTATATCGAGTGCACTTTTTCTGATTTTTTCCTGACCCCTCTTTTCAAGGATATTGAAAGGAAAATACATGAATAGATAAGCAGAGTTTTCAAAACATGTTTCAAGACCAAAGGCTGACAGTTTTGTGCAATACATAGGGAAGATATGGCCTGGGAAGATGTCTTAAGATTTTGTCCTCACCTCAAGAAAAGTTTCCTGTTGAGTTAAAGGTAGAGTAATCTATTTTCATCCTTATTAGGTCTCCTATTGCCAACAAAATACACTGGTTTATGCTCGAATTAGGCCAGCTGAATGACAGAAATATTGCATAATACTGCTAATGGCACCCAGTTAATGGAGGGTAATGGAGCAGAAAATATGTTCATTACTGAAAAGGTGGAGAAGAGATGCTTTTATATTGTTAGCCTAGAAAACCCCAAATGACTTACAGTTATTTGTCTGTGGATGGCAGGAAATGTGATTAGGATGTTGGCATGACACAATGACTCACTTAAAAGTGCCCTTTCCCATTTTACTTCTCTTAAAGTTAAGGACTTAAAATCTTAGAATCACTACATTTTTTTTCCCCTTTGTGAAGATATCTACCATTTCACTATAGTGCAAGACTCAGAACTTCAGTTTATATTGAAAACCTGTATAAAAATATTTTTTATTGTTGTTTTAGTCTTTTATAGTGTGGCATATATAGCATTGGTTTTTATCACAATTATTATCATTTTTTTAAAAACTAATATTAAAAATTAGGTTTTCTTCAATACCAATAAAATATGGAATATTTTACATATTTGTTTATATTATATAACATTTTTGTTCTATTATAACATTTTCTACCTGTACCATTCATAATAAAAAGAAATTTACTTCCTTAATCTTGCAAGTGTGAAAGATTGGCTTCCTTTATATATTTATAAAGGTAACAAGCAAAACTTTTATTTGGTTAACTGTTGAAACGAAGGAGAAGAAACCCCTCATTTTTATGGAAGTTTAATCAAGAATGAGATATAATCTTTTTGTATCGTATATGGAAAAAAAACCAATAAAATTTTGCAAGTTTCATAAGTCTAATTTCTGCTTCGATTGACTTAAATTTGAATAGGAACAGGCTCTTTAAGCTTTTTGACTGTAGGCTATTTTATGCAAATAATACTTAAAGTCAGAGGCAGCAGTTTTTATTTCTTAATCACTTTGTAACAATCTTTTCAAAAGGATTGTGGCAAGAAGCTTGCAAATGGCCAAGTCTTCAACCAAGATCTATTACCTAAAGGGTCATGGCAAGTGAAACAGCCAGGAAAGGATGCTTTAATTGCTACACCTGATAACATTGTTGTGGTCACAGTAGTTATTTTGTTTTATGTTCAACATATATTCATAGTTAAGATTAAAATAAAAACAAGATCCCAAGTGTTTTTCAAAGCCTACTTATGAGAAAAATGTGTAATATTTTTATATTACATTATTGGAATTATTGATCTGTAAGTTACTAATTCTATAAATAGTATATGTGGAGGCATTCACAATAATGAGGTGCTTCAGCGTGTCCAGAGGAGAGCAACGAGGCTGGTGAGGGGCTTGGAACACAAGCCATATGAAGAACGACTGAGGGAGCTGGGGTTGTTCAGCCTGGAGAAAAGGAGACTCAGGGGTGACCTTATCACCCTCTTCAGCTTCCTGAAGGGTGGCTGTGGTGAGCTGGGGGTCGGTCTCTTTCTCCGGGCAACAACAGACAGAACAAGAGGACACAGTCTCAAGCTGCGCCAAGGGAGATGCAAGCTAGAATTAAGGAGGAAGTATTTTACAGAAAGAGTGGTCAGATACTGGAATCATCTACCCAGGGAGGTCGTGGAGTCACCATCCCTCGAAGAGTTTAAAAAAAGACTGGATGTGGCATTTGGTGCCATGATCTAGTTGAGGTGTTAGAACATGGGTTGGACTCGATGATCTTAAAGGTCTCTTCCAACCCAGAATTTCTGTGATTCTGTGATAATATTAATAATACTGACTTTTTAATTTTTTTCTCAGAAGTGTGGTTATGGCTACATCACATCCACTCTTGCATCCCAGGCTTCAAGCCCTTTTGCCGTAGATCCAACCTTCAGTCAGAGATGTAGTTTTCTGTATCGCTTCCTGTGTGGCCGATAGGTCTGGTGAGTGCTTCAGAAATGTCTGTTTTTTTATGGACATAAACACAGTCTGTTATGAGCAGACATGGTAGGTCTCTACATTATCATCATAAAATAATTAAAGTAAATTCAGCTGTCAGTGCCAAGGAGCTAGTACACTGCAAATTGCAAACATACTTTTATGGAGACTAACTTCCCGGTGTGCAAGAATCTTTTTGTTTCTGAAACTTTATATTTGAATGACTAGGTGTTATTAAAATCAGAAATTTTAAAATGCTGTATTTTGAGAGGTTTTTATTTTGATACCAATGTTATCTTTTCTTAAAGGATTTCTTCCACTTTGTTTTCTGCTGTCCTATGTTAGTCATTTCCCATATGAAAAATGCAACGGGCCTTTGCTTAAGCCCTGAGAATTTAAAATGATAAAATCATTATATTTTGAGACTTTTCTAGAAATAAAATTGATATTTTTAAAATAATAAATCCAGGAGAGGTTAAAAACTTTAGGGGAAAAAGGCATAGAAACAATCTATAATAATTTCCTGTCAAGCAACACTTTATTTTCTAGTGTTAAATTAATGGACAAGAACTAAAATATTCCAAGATTATTGTTGTAGTGAAGTGGAGTCCAGATTTACGTTTGCACATTTTGTCTGCTTTCAGTCAATGCTAATTAAATTTCTAAATTCTCCTATGTTTCTTGTTATGTCTAGTTTGAAATATTATGCTTGACATTGAAAAAGAAAGGCCTCATTTTCTTCAGCAATTGGTATAAACTTATAATACAGGTAAAATGGCTTGCCTTTGAACTTTATGTATTCTCAAAGAGCTAAAAAAGGTCCCTAGGATCCAAGATTTGTCTGCAAATTCAGTAATTTGCAGATAATGCATAATATTGATTATTCATACTTTTCAAAATCTCTTTTAATTATTTGTATAATTTTTCCATCCAAAATATCCTAGCTCTTGCACTTTTTTCATTTAAAAGACAGAAGCAAAATATGAAAAAATGCACCGAAAAAAATTAATTTTTCTATAACCTTGAGGCTTACTGAGCATTTCCTGTAGTTCATAGTGGTTTTTTCCCTATAAATCCTTGTTCTTCAGTACCAGAATGAAGTACCATATTTCAAAGCCTTCTCAAAATTAATTCACATAATTCATCTGAGACCTTTCAAGAAATTGTACATTCATCCATAAGTTTTTCCAAGATGAATTCAATTAGAAATTCTGTCTTGTAGAGACACTCTTCTTTTCACATGTATAAGACAGATAGTATGCCTAGAGCTGCTTCCGATTTGTCTACATATTTTTGTTCAGCAAATAGAAAAAAATAATAACTTGAACATCAAAACTATGAATAGTGACTCTAGTTTTTGTAAAGGTCTCTGAATTGTAGGAAAAAAAATCTAGGTGAGAACCTCCCTCTACTACAGGAAAATAATCTTTAGGAACTTACATTCTTCACAGTAGAGAAAGACCTAAACTTTAATGAGATCAAGTTTGAACTATAACTTTCAGCGTTGAAGAGGAACTGAGTTCAACTGGATACAAGGAAGACCATTCTCAGAACTTTAAGGCTAAATTTGTGATTGAACTGAAGAGGTTGATTAGTAACTTCATTTTCCTAAGCACTCGAAATGTGCTTGTGTGTGAGGGGAAAGAGACATCCATGCATCTGACTGCTCCATTTACCATAACAGCAGCAGCCAGGGTTCAGTTTCTGTTATTCAATGAGTGGCAATCTGTCTCATTTTTTGCATGCCTGTCAAATAATTTGCATGAATTTCCAGCCTTGATGAAACTTATCACTTGAGTGTCCAAGTTGGTTTTCTTTATTCATACTAGAATATTCAGTGAATTCCAATTTGCTTGCCGTCAATCATACTTGATGTGCAGTCTATAAAAAGCAGTGGTTTATGTAACATGCCAAGTTTTTGCTTTTTTATTTCCAGCTTTTTTTTTTCTCCTGCATTCAAGGAAGTGCAAACAATGTATCTGACAATAATATTTCCTATCATAAATGGTAACCAGCATCTCATGCTACTCATTAAAATTCATGAAGTGTCCTATACTTGCAAAATCCAGATAATTTTTTTGTCACCACAGGAGCAGAACAAGTAACAGAAAATTTCAGTTGTAAGCAGATACAATGAAACATAGGCAGCTATACCCTTTTGGAAATGTCTTGTTAAACATTATGTCTTCATTGGAGTAAGACTGTTAACTGAAAATTCCTTCTGAAAGTTCTGTGAATAATACATAAATTAAAGCAAGCACCATGTTTTGGAGAACACACAGTTCCAAAAATCACTTCATAAAAGCTGTGTTAACATGTCTTGGAAAATAAGCAAAATTGTAAAGGTTTTATCTTTTTTTTCCTGGACTAATAATATTTTTTTTTCATTCCCTATCTCTACATATAGTAAATTGATCCTTCGGCCCTGTTTTGATAATAAGTTTTTATAGACTTTATTTTAGTTAAATTAGCAAATAAAATTCATTCAACCGATTTCCTTTCTGAACTTTACAGTATTATAAAAAAGAAAATAGTATCCATTTAATTAAACGAAATAATAGATTACATTTTGGCCTAAATTTTTAAGCATTAGTCTCCATTCTCCTCAAAAGAGAGATATTTTAATATCATTTTTCCAGAGGAAACTAATGGTTTCAAACAGGAAAAAGCCCTGCCATTGCACAGCTGTTTAGGGGATCATATGAAAGGAGGAGAGTCTGGTGACCCCTCCAGGCATGTACGTGAAATCTTGCAGAACTTTGAAAACTGGTAAATAGAAATAAGAATCATGACATTTCTGAAAACAGTAGGAGGTTTGAACCTGACCTAGTATTTTAATTGAAACCCTGTAAATAATGAGACTACCAGCTTCATATTATCTAATTATTTAACTTTTTATTTTTAAAAAATCTCAAACAAACCAGAACATGTAAATAAAGGCAAAATATGAAGCTATCTTCATTTACAGTACATTTGGCTTATAGATAAAGAACAGAAATATGTAAAAAAATAAAAAAGAACTAATCAAAAAAATCCCCTCCCTTGCACAGAACAAAATAAAACCAAAGCCTAAAACAACAGGGAAAAAGGAAGAAGGGATACAAGGCCAAATTTAAAGATTTTTATTTTCACAGATTTTGACCAGAGGAATAAGAATAGTAGCGTGGCATATGCTCACCAGGTGCTCAGATATGAGCATTTAAGTTTGCTTAATGACTCCAGAAATAGAATCCATGTGTTGCAGTGAGTTCTAGTTGAAAAAATCCTACCACTTTAAGTCTTCAAAGGTAGCACTAATAGACTGTCTGTTAACATTGAAGGCTAAAAGTTGAGTTGAGGGGGTTTGGACATACTGTAATTTGGAGATAACGTGAGCTCAGAGTACTGTAACAGAGAGAATTACAATAATCTATTCTTGCAGCTAATAAGATATGAAATATATAAATAAACTGTAAAAAGAATGGCTAAACTAAGTAGTAATGTGTATAGTAGCCCTCATAAACTCTGGAATAGCAAGATTCAAGATCACAGGCACTTATTGTAGTGAAGCAGAAACTGTTTCATATGCTGCTTTATTTTGTGTTATCCAGTGAAAAATTTGGCACAACACCTAACTGAATATTTCCAGGTCTTTTATTTAATATAAGCAAGATCTACTCTGGCAATAATGTACAAAACTAGTATTCTATATTTATATTGCCCAGGCAAAATCTAGGCTTTGTTTTATGTTGATTTTACAGTATTTATTAATAGATTTATATTTGTTTGGTTCTGAAACAAGTCACTGAATTACAATAAAAATGAATCAAATTTGTTGAACAAGAGCAGCCTGTATACCATCTCATCTTTCCAAAAACTTAAAAGGTGCCAAACTGCTTCTCTTCTCTTTTCTAATTTAAAATGGCTTATATATTATTTTCTGGTATCGTAGCCTTTTTGTTTTCTTTTACATAATTTTGAATCTCTGATAATAGGATAACCAATGTCTAATATGTTTGAAATTATGTTTTACAAGTAACATAGAAAAATATGTTAATTTGAGTTCAACATTTTTTACTTAGTACAAAATTTGCCATTTAGTTTGTTTTTTTGTTTTTTTTTAATTACTTCTCGGACCTTCTTTTCCTTGGGCAAACAGAACTGATGAGAGTGAGGCATGTTGGGATTTCATCTCCAGTTATGTAACTGCTATTTATTTGGTGCTGTGTGCTGCAATTAATAAGATGAAATAGAAAATGGAATCTAAATGGAATCTAAATGGAATCTAATGGAATCTTGCTGACCAGAACAAGAAGGTGAAAGACCTTTAACCTATTTAACTTTTTTGTTAAAGTCTTGCTTTTCCTCACAAGACATTTACTGTCTACAGCACTGAACTTTTGCTGGAATCCCTCTCCTGCCACCAATCTGTAAGTAACTACAAAAGAGAAAAGAATCCCATCTTCCTTTCTCTAGTCAGTCCTGTGGGCCTAAACAGACAGGAAAAGTCATTATTACTATACATGGTAGACAAAGAATACATTAACAGAATGCTCTTGCCCATCAAAGAATAGTAATGAGACCTTTCTGCCTCTCCATAGTGCAAAACCCACATAGGAATGTCACAGCAGATCCCTTTGCCCTGAATAAATCCTATTTCTTGCAGAATAGGAATAAGGAATAAGGAATAAGGAATAAGGAATAAGGAATAAGGACAGTATGTCTCCAGTCCTGAGGTTACACCATGGTTTGTGAATATGGTAGTGAGTCCTCTTCATAGCTGGGCATGTCCTGGGTTAAGAAGGCCATTAATGTGGATGAAGGCTTTATGAAAAAAAGCAAAAAACTCTTCAATAAAATGTCTCCAAAGTTCCTAAATCATTCTAGAGGACCAGAAGGGGGTTCAGTTTTCTTTTTTCATTAAGATGTTGAGATGTGTTACGGATTAAGTTCTTAGGCCAGGATCCATCATGCATTGCACAGTCCAGGATCTTTTATCCTCAAATGTTGTGAAATTGAAGTAACCAATTGATAAATTTTGAAGTAATGAAGAAATTCCTAGATAGTTATCTAAGGATCTTCATAAATTATCTTCCAGAGATGTCCATTTCTCTCCGCTGACCAAAAAGCAGACTAAGCTAATCCTGATTTAGAAATCTCTCATTGACATGGGTTGTAAGACAGGTGAGTCCCTCCTCTCACCTTCATTCTTTTCTGTTGCATACATGCACCTTTTTCTAGACACTCAAAGAAAGAAAAAAAAAGAAAAGGGCAATTAAAGACATTTAAAGTGATTTTTCAATAACTAACAAATAACTTATTCAAAATATTTTGCCTTGGAACTTAAAGGACTTTTTTTTCAGCATATGCTTCTAAGTATATATTGAGACCTCATTCAGACGTGATCAGAGCAGATGCAGAATTCCTCTGCCCTTGCCCCAAATCAGCCAGAAGCTTATGCAACCCCATTAGTATGTCATTGCTAATGTACACTAATGTACTTTGTTTCTTAGACTTACATGCTTGGGTTTTTTTTTTTTTTCCTTTTGGTTGTCTTTCAAAACAAAGGTTGTGAACTGACATCCCTGAAAATCTGAGATGTAATTTTGAGGTCTTTTGAATTTATTATGGCTCTATATGTGTCATTTGCAATTTGAAAACTGTTTAGAAGTATATGCACTTGAGACAAGTACTGAAGGTACTGCTGAAATTGAGAGGAAAGTGCTGAAATGAAGTAAAAATGTAATACTCAGAATTTTATTTTCTTTTAAAACATGTCATATTTGAGGTAAAGCATATTGTTATGCAAATTTAAGTCCAGTCTGTTCCTGGTATCTTGCTAAAATTTTAATAACATATGCAAAAGAGAAATATCAAAGAAAAGTAAAAATTAAACTGTTCAAATAACACACACTCGAATAGAAACTTAAGAAAAAGAGAAAATAAAAATAAAATCAGAGGTAGAAAATAAGGTACAAAGGTTTCTGCCATTAAATTCTATGTCAAAGATAAACTGAATGGATTTTTCATTCTGAATGTAATCACAAAATAAGACTTTAGCAGATTTTCTGTTAGATGAAATTATATGTATCCTATGAAATTATAGCTTGCAAAGAGCTCCATATAATCACACCTGAGATCATTAAAGTACTCATTCATGTTGGTCTGATTTAGGAAAATACCTGTATTAGGAGAGTTGTTTTTTCAATCTGATTTTTTAAAAATGTCTCAGTGAATACAGATGCTGAAATTAAAGTAGAAATATTGTCTTTGTTATTAATAGGCTAGTTACTGGAATTCAGCGTGATTAAGAAACAGAAAAATCAAATAACTGATGCTGGTTTTGAATAATAGAGGATACTGAAAAAAGGCTTCCATTTTTTATTTTGGTTTTGTCTTCATTTTGTTTGCTTATAGCTGTATGAATAAATGTAGCATCTCAAGCACTGTAATATAGTTGAAGACAGGTGTCATGAATCACTAAACTACCTTGCATCAGAGCACTAGCATGAGAGAAGTTATTTAAATCCATATTCAACACGACTTCCCTAATATCAGTAATTCTGAGTTGTTCTCACCCATTAGAGTAATTTAGATATAGTTTTTAGGGGAAAACACACAAATAAAGGGAATCTGGTAGTTTTGTGGAACCTGGTGGGGAAATGTGATATCTTCTGGATTTAGGTGAGCAGCTTTAGGAATGACATGGAAATGCACAATTAATATTTAAAACGAAGGGGGAGAGAAGGGAAGCTGAAAGAAAAGGGAGTAATTGAATAATGAGTTAACACAGCTAAATTGTTAAAATTATTTACATTTCATAGATGATCAGGTTTAGTGTGATATAAAGGGTTTGGAAATATGTGAAGAGACTGTTGGAGCTGTGTTTATGATATTTGGTCCTTCACCTAAATCTCCAGCTTCTGGCGTTTCCTTGAAAATATTAGAGAGATTGGCTGATTATCTTTAAGAGTGAGCAATTATCTTACTCTTAAAATGCAATATGAAGTTTGAAATCCTTTAGACAACTAAATCAGAGTGTAAATAAAAACCCAAGGACAACAGGTCCACTTCTTTGATTCCGGTATCCTAACTTTGATGAGGAAGGATGAGAACTGGAGGCTTGGATTCTCAGTGATGTATTGTGGCATATGGAATTGGATTCTGAACAATCTGTGTGTTTGTGTGTGTGTGTTGATCTTTCCCAATAATTTTGCTTCCCTGCTGCAAATTATTGCTAATGAAGAAGTGAGAGAAGAATTGTCTTTCATGAATGGATGGAGACAACAAAAATGTACTTGAATTTCTGTCATAAAGAAGCCAAGAATCATCACTCTCTCTGGGCTAAAAATTTGTGATGAATAAGGTGTCCAGATGAATATTTTGGTATTTCATATTGTTAGGAATAAGAGCTACAGAAGGAAATACTGAAAGGGGAAAAAGGAGATAATGTTAAAATGACAAATAGGAAAACAAGGGGAAAGGGAAGAACTTACTGGACATCAGTGGGTATTTTCACACATTGGTTATAAAACAATTCACATTCTTTCTCCTTTCTCATTTTAATTCTACATAGATTAATTGAATCTTATCTAAAATTTCTACTTGAAACAATTTGTGGGATGTGAAATGAGAAGCTTTTATTTGTGTATCTGTTTATCCTTAAGTGTCTATTAAAAAGGAGTCTATAGCAGTAAAGTCAGAGGTGGAATCTGGAAGGAATCAGCATCAGGAATCAAGGCAGGGCAGAGGTAAAACAAAGGCCAAAATCTTTTGGAAGAAGGAAAAGTTATAAAAGCAAAGACAAGGACAGCAGCATGTATTTAAGCAGGATCTAGGCAAGAGGGGAGAGAACTTAAACTGATAGCACAAGAATCCAGATTTACTTCTGTAAATCAGACCACAAAACTAATTACAAGCTGATTCTACAGTATACATACATGGTATACATGCTGTTTTGTTTTTTTTCTTTTTTTTCCCTATATATGATATTTTTTTGCAGCAGGGAGGAAGCAAAAGTGGAGTTAGTGTTCTTCAAGGCAGCTTTAAATAGGATAACTCAGGAGACATTTCTGTCTGCTCCTACAGATCTCTGCCTCAGGCAATAAAAGCCTTTGACATGCTCCCTCTTCTTAAAAGAGAGATTGTCCTACATATAATAACCTTGCTCAGTATGCTTATTCAGTATTTCAATATTTATATCATAATTATATGGATTTTAAGGAAGAAACTGTTAGTATATCCTTAACTGCACTTTCAGATGCTGTAGAAATGAAACAGTGTTTACAGAACCCCTATTGGTATCCTGAAAACACTTAAAAACATGCTCTAAATATGCAAGAATTTAAATTTCTGTAGTTTTCAGAATAGCATTTAAAGAATTTGGTGATCATATATAATTACCAAGGAACCAAAAATATAGGGAGGTTGACAGTCAACAGCCTAGAATCCATATCTAGATTCAATGGCTAGAAGCCAAACCAGAAAAAAAATAAATTATTAAAAAATCATATTCTTATAGTGAGAGTAAATAATTATGGAAGCAATAAAGACATTTTAAGTATAAGCTAGTATTTTAAAAGTCCCAGGGTGATGAAGCATCATATTTTTCCATGCCTCACAAACACATCAGATTTATCAGACTGGCTTATTAGAGGTCTCTGATACATAAAAGGTATCTTAAAAGGCTCAAATGTTAAGCACTAATATAAAGCAAAATCTTATTCTTTAAGTTCAGATCCTGTTCTAATCAGTGGATATTTCACTCTTTGAAATATACTTAGCACATTGCTTTTTTTGTTGAGGCTAGGGCACACTCTAAATTAGGAATTGGCAAGTGGTATGGGATCAAAGCCATGCAAAGTTTATATATCATAATGGATATAGGTACTTGATTATTGTGCATGCAAAAATTCACAACTTTGAACTGTTTTTTCCCCATTGTTTCAAACACCTTCTGGAGATTGCACTAGACTGCGTCAAACATATGGCAGAGATTCAAGTAAAATCCACAAAAAACCACAACACAAAAAACTAAAACAAAGCCCCTCATGAATAAAAATATCCAAGAAAAAAGCAGAAAAAAAAACCAAACCAAAATCAAAAACCAAAACTAAAATAAAACCCCACCCAAACAAATTAACACTTTCTGTTCCACAATGTTTCCTAGCCCACAGCTTCTTGGGCGCTCCACTGCAACAGGAAAAATGTAGCAGAGCACTTCCATTTTTCCATCCTTCGTCAGTGTGTGATAGTGAGAGAAAAGCCTGGTGAGCCTGGTGCTACTTATTGCTGAAATACAGGGATACTGACAGCTTTGCAACATGGATAAATGTCTTGAATGGTATAATTTCTAGATGCCTAGTTGTGCAATATTTCTGCACTTATTTTCTTAGAGGAGGCAGTATTGTATCAAAGACTTATTTCTGTTCTTATCATAACAGTAACTCCAGTTGTTTGCTAACCTTATGTCTTGTCTTCTCTGCACCTTTGTTCTTTTGTGATTGTCTATTACATTCCCTGAATTTCACACCAGTATCTCTCCTGCTTTTCAGACCTTGTTAAAAGCAATTCTGTTTCGAATACTTTATTTCTAGAACTTTTCAAGACATGTGTTGCTGATTTCACAAAGGGTTTTTCTCCTTTGTTATCAGACAGAGATACTGTCTTGCTTGAAACATATTGTCTTCTCCTCCTTACATTAAGGACAATATACTGATCTTAGTTTCTTTTAAGGAAGATCTTTGCACTTAGATAATTTATTGATTTAACTTTTTGTACCATTTGCAAAGAAACATCCGCATTACAGTGTTGTCAACCCTGAGAGACTAAATTTATGAACAGTATGAATTCCGTGTTTCATTAGATAGATCTGAATGTCATATTCTCATAATAGTAGGGAAAATTAATTGAGTGTATTATACAGGTAAAAAAAAAAAAAGCAGTATTTTTTTAAATCCACATTTCTTTTTTATTATTTCTATATATATGACAATTTCTTATGTCAATACATAGTTTTGGTGGCCTGATTCAGAATATAAAAAGCAATACTTACAAATAGCATATAAATATGTTCAAGAAGATAAATGTCGGACTACATGAACTTCATAGGTATTTTTTCATATTCTATTTCAGTGACAGCCAATTCAAAAATAAGGATCATAAACTAATTTTCTTTATTAAAGGCATTTTTTCTCTCTATCCATTTTTTCTCTCTATCCATCAATGTTCCCTTAAAGATGTGTTGCAAAGGAAGCTTGTAGAGAGTTCAGAGGGAAAATTAGGTTGATCAAAGCTTAGTCAACTTTCAAATCCTACATTACATTAAAATATTATTAATTAAAGAAAAAGAACATTTTTTCCCAAAAACAATTCCTTTTAATAAAAATACTTTTATAACCTTATATCTTTCTGAGAAGGGGCAAAGGCAATGAGTCTCCTTGGTGTAGGAAATGAGACAGAAAGGTTAAGCCATATATCTGTATCCCTTGCTTTTTGGTTTTTTTTTTCTGGTGAAATTGACCAGAAAAGATGGATAAGGGACTATAGCTTGTAGGAAGAGTGCCAGTGTTTCTCTATTTGGTATGAATAAAATACCTTACCTTTTCTTTTTGCTGTGTCATTTAAATTTTAATTTTCACCTTTCAGTTTTACTACCACTGCAAAAATTGCTAAATAATAAGTGTATCTTACAGATACATGCTAAAGTCCTGAAACAGCAAATTGAATTTTCTGTCAGAAAATAATTTCTCACACCTCTAAAATAAACAAATTGAAATCTACTCTATACCAAAACTTTTCACTACTAATTCTGAGCTTCACACTGTTCCCAAATGTTTGTCAAAGTGGCAAAAGCAATACTGTTAATGAAATCAGTCAGTTAGCAAATTGCCCATAACATAATTTTGACTTTCAGATGTGGATATTAGTGATCTTTTATCCTAAGTCTGAATTTATTAGAGGCAAATGTAACGAAAATTAGATAATTAAAAAAAAGATGAGGGTTCAAATTTGTCAATGAACAGATAAATCTCACTGATGTGACTGAGAGGAGAACTTCTCTGTAAACCAACAAGTAAAGGAGCTGCCATGTAACATAAATCAATTACTTTTAGAAGTTTTTGTGGGTAGTTTGTTGGTCAGTTCCAAGATCAGAGAAAATAAGAAATCACCAAATTCACAAAAATTCATATATTTTGGAGCAGATTTGCTCTGGACACTTCTGATCGATCTTTCCTATATTCACCATTGTTGTTTGGCCATTGCAGTATTCTGGCGATCAGTATTCTGTAATGTGATAGCAAGAAAAAGACAAATGAATATTTCAGTTGGTACTGAAAGCAGCAATATTTTTTTTCCCAGTTTTCAGTTAAACATAACTATAAAACATAATCTATTCAAGTCTTTTAAGGATCTGATTTTTTTTTTATTAGAAAATCTGGATTACATGACCTTTAATTACAGAATGGCATTATATAGAATGAAATACTAAGCCTTTTAACTGGAACTAACTCAGTAAGTCATAACCATGCACTGAGAATCCTGTCTAATTGTCCTAAGTTTATTAACTCTTTGTTTCTTGTTAGCTGTCCAGGACTTCTTCCTTCTGTAATACTTTCTTGAAAATCCAAAGGTCTTTCTTGTTAAAATGAAAGATCAAGAGTCTTTTTCAGTTTTACAGCATTCTAACAGGAAAGGAAAGAAAGATCCCCAAAATTCTTGAATACTTTATTATTTGAGGTAGACCAATATGCATTTCCAGATTAGAATTTTGTAGCTGCCTATTGCAGGTGTATACATAAAAGTATGATGTGTCTGATGATCATATCTTCATTTTTATGAATATTAATGACTAAATTTAGGAGTATTCAGAGCCCAAGCAATTAGCCTTCAAATAAAAGTATTTAAATATGGCTTGTAAACCTCTTTGTTTCAGGAATGGAGCAGCTCAGATCTTCATTATTAAGTGAGATCTAAGCATTCCACTTCCCATTCCACAATATTTGAATTTCCATAAAATATAAGCTCAGATCCATTGATGTGCAATGGTTTTAAACTATAGCACTAATTTATCTGAATTTACATTATCTGAAATGCCTCAACTAGAGAGTAGGAAGTAGAAAATGGGAGTTAAGCTATGAATGCAATCATTGATGACTGAAGGGTAATTTAGAGTTGAAGTAATGCTTAACACTTCTGAATCACTGTCTAAAGGTGTCTGTCTTTTCATTAATGCTGTAATACATTTAAATGAAATTAGGTCCTAAATTACCTAGTTTAGGCTGATTTGAACTCCTAAATTAGCCAAAGAAATCAAGATTATGAATCATAAATATATCGTGGCATGGTATTTTCCTGAAACATGTAAAAATTCAGGCAAATATCCATAAATGAGGCAGTGGAAGAACAATTAATAAGTACTAAGATTGGTTCTTTAGCTTTTCACTATTTTTCAGAAAAATAAGAATAATGGAGAATAAACTGTGATTTTCAGACATTTAATGGCTTCTGTATTTAAATTACATGATGTTCCTCATTTAGGATATGCTATTTTTTCTATGCTAAAACTCATGAAAAAGTTCAAATATCATTTATTCATTTTATAACAGCAAAGGAGCACAGAATGAGAGCATTTGTGTTATTTTAAAATAGGTTGTTAGAATGTGATATTTAATTTAATTCTCTAAAATTTTATTTTGTTTTTCTAAATGGGCGCATATTACATGGATTTTCTTTTTAAAATGTGTTGGATATGGCGCTTCACAGTACTGAAATTCTGCAGAAAGAAATCCCCACAAAACCATAAAACAAAAAGAGAGGAAAAAGCATGATAAATTGCTGGTTACAATTCATAAACATTTGAATTATAATTTAAATTTCAGAGAAAATGTTTTACATAGTTAAGGGTAGTTAATTTTCAAAGATATTGTAAGCATACACTGAACTGAAGGGGCAAAACCTCAACTTGTCTACATGTCAGAGGTCAACACACTGCAGTGGAAGAATGGCAATGTATCCTAGGCAACGTTCTGCCTCTAAATGTCTGCATTAGTTTTGTGAGACCTGTTGAAAGCTGTTGTCACCATCTACCATCCATCTCATGGTATTTTGTACAGATTTACTACACAATTGCTTTTCTCTTTTTCTTGGTGACATAACAAAGGATACTACAGAATCATTCCTGTCAATCATCTCTTATGATAGTCAATGTATAAATATGATAGCTGACATAAGCTCAACATAAATCCTCACATTTTTTGCTTACCTAGCAAAGCCAACTCCTATGCTGTCCGCAATGAAAGCGTGTGTGGAAGAACCAGACAAGAAATATATTTTATGAACTGGAAGAAGGATTAGGTATGAGGTGTCAGATGATTTCTAACAACAAGAGTCATATTTATAACTGAAAAATAATTAATTGAAAAAACATGGATGATTTTTTCCCCAGTGTTTTATCACATTGTAGTGAAGCCTATTCTTTTAGAGAATTCAAGAAATATTTTTATCTGCTCACATATTTTTTTACCTTGAAGTCTTCTTATGTCTGAAATATTTTGTCTAAGGATAAGCCTAAAGTTGTTGAAATTTTTAACTACAATTTAGAGTTCCTTTTCCTCTTTGTTTCAAGCCCATTCACCTTCTGCTCTATAGTGATGAAACCTACATTTGTCTCTTTGACAAGTGCAACGCACCTTTCTGTTTCTGGACTGCCTTTCCTCCTGGGTATTGATTACCAGCACGTTACCTTTGTCCGTCAGTATAAAAACCTTTATCATTCACCCAGGTCTTAGCTAGCTCACATCTTTTCCACAATATGGTCTGTCTTGAAGCTTAAACAGATCTTTTAAAATAATCTCTGACATTAACTCTAGCTGCCCCTCACTCTCTTGCATTCACTAGCCCTTTTGCCGGTGGGATTGCCTGCCATACAGAGGTCACAGTTCTAACAGCTTATGCCGGAGGCCAGCTTCAGGCTGTGTAGCTGGGTTTGCATGTCCTTTCACACTACCTGAGGGCACAGCAGCACAAACACAACACATTTTTCAACATTCCATGAAGCCCTAAGCATTTTTTTTGTAATGTTTGGGAAAAAAACCAAAACAAATCCTACTGTTACAATAAGTATTGTGCTCTGGCGAGGGTGAGTATATAAATGAGATAACTTTTTTGAGCTGAAGATCTTGTCTCCAGAGGCCATCTACCATCCAGCAATGTGTTGAAATTTCCCTACTGCTGTAACATAGTAAAACCATTGCAGAATTTGTCTTATTTATTTAATGTCCAGGTCTTCTGTCATGTTGAAAGGATGGTGGTGTTTTGTTTCTTTCTCTTTTTTTTTACAAAATATTATTCATTAAAAGTTAACCTTTATTTCATGTTGTCCTATCTATCAGTGAGCATTGTTTGGAGATTTACTTATTTTAACTGAAAAGAAAAAAGGAAAGAAATTTCACTCATTGTTGCGAAGCATTTTGAAAGCACTTGTTTATAAAAGCCATGTATTAAAATTTTTTTCTCCCTTTTATATTCTTAATCTATCTGAATGCACAAGTATTATCAGGGAACACAACTTCAAAAAAGATTGAAAAGGCATTGTTTGTAGTGTTTGTGAGATGTTAACATCTCTCAAGAGTCTACTGATTTCTAATGAGATCTGAAACTCATCAAGAGATAGTACTTTAGCAAATTCAGAGCTGGAGAAATTCACTTGCTAAAAGGAATAATAGAATCAGAATGCTCCAGGTTGGAAGGAACTGTAAGGATCATTCATTACCTTTGGCATGGCAGCGACACATTAGAAATCATTTGGGAATTTTGTGCATTAGAAAACTTAATATTGCTACCAGAAAAATTTCTAAAGACTTCTCACGGTCACTAGCATTTGGCAAATTATAGGCTCATTTTTTAAATTATTAAAAGAATTTTCTCTTCTTTTGAAAGAGAAAAGCGACACAACATATTCCTTCTTTTTTCATGTTTATTACTTTTACTATGTTTGTATTTATAATTAAAACAACATGGTTATGAAATCATAATAGTTTTGCAAAGCGTTACTGAATAATCAATTCCTAGATTATAAGAATTGACTGTAAGCCTGAGCTAGACTTCTTCAGGTGACTTCATAAACATGCACATGTTGAAAATTAATTAATTAGATAATTATATAAAGGGTGATTCTTCTTCTCTCTTTTATATAACTCCCTTTGAGAGGATGTGAGTAATACACTAGTGATAACTTGTTTATTTGAAGACAAAATTATGTCAGAATCAGTAGCCCAGATACAAAATTTAGGATAGGATTTTATTCTTAAAATGTAGATGTTTTAGTGATTTTTACTGATATTTTATTATGCCATCTGGGACACCCACAGAGTACTGGCAGGCACTGCAGGACTCATGGGATAGCTGAACTCATTTAGAAAGGTAGATTAAAGCCAAAATAATATCCTATGGTTTCTGAGAAGGCATCGTGTGTTCTGTAACAGACCACTCTTAGTTTAGTTGGAACATTTTTAGCCAAGCACAAAGAGTTATAAGCGAGTAGAATATGCTCAAGTTGCAAGTACAAAGCAATTTTTCATTGGTTACTGCAGATAAAAAATATCAAGGATATAGTGATCTTCAGTCTAGGCACGAGTATGCTCCCCATGTCAGTGAGGTGCCCCAGTAACCTATCTAGTTATGCATTAGAACAACGGCAAAATACTCACATCCAGTTCAGAGTTAGACTGTGTTGTCTTATTTAGAGTGTGAATATACAGGGAGGGCTGGTAGGCGTGAAAAGGGACCTCTAAGATGCACAATCTCTAGTGCATCTGGAGACTCTATGGGATACCTCAAAGGTCCTAAAATGTTTAGGATGCTGAATCCCTAAAATGAACTGTGACCTAAAATTGTTTGGCTTTTTAAAAAATTTTGCATGGTCTATAAATGCCACTAAACATAACTCTGTTTGCTGTTCATTTTTAATTTTAGCAGAACAAAATCCTCTCTGATTTTTTTTCATTTTTTTCAAGTACAGATTTATGTGTGTATATAAGGTTAACAAAAATGAAGACTGAAATAATGACTTAATTATTAGTTTTTAAAAAGTAAGCGAATATGCAGACTAAATGTAATATAGCTGTCATATACATTGGGGTTTTTTTTAATTTTCATTTTTACAATTAAAAAGTAGATGGAAGGAATAGAAGGCAAGTTACTGCAAAGTTTGCTTAGTATGTTAATAGAAGTCATATTACAGGAAAAGTATCTTTAAAAAAATATTATTCCATTACTGTTTATTCTTGTTCTCATGTCTTAAGAGTAAATCCACAGAGCATCAATGATTCTGTGCCTTGTATGATCATTTAGGAGTTAAGTAAGTATGTACAGCTGTATATCTCCCAGTAAGAACTTCATCCACAATATAACCATGGAAAGTTAAGTTCACCTACTGCCTAACCCTGGAGGTAGATAAGATGGTTAGATTTCTTCCAGTAAAATTCCACAAAGCATACATGTTTCTTTCTCTTCATTCTGAAAATTGCCGGGGTTCATGAAACTCTTTCTGAAGCAATATTAGTTTTCATTTTAATGATTCAAAGATTTTCAGCACAGAAAATCATAGCCACTGTCATATTAAAGAAAAAAAAAAAAGGCAAACTGGGAAAACAGTTTCACAAAGGTGGATGTCTTCTGAAGATAATATTTTTAAAATCAAATAAAAATATGATTTTTATTTGATCATGATGAAAGCTGTGGCACTTTGTTTGCTTGTTTTATTGATCTTTTAGCTGATAACAGTATGAATTTCTAAGGGAAGTATTTAAAAGACCAAAACTAAGCTGCAACCAGCAGAAGCAGTGCTGAAGATGTGGCAGCTGATGATTCCATGAATACCTGTTCAGGTCTAACTCAAACCAGAGGTACTGTTGATAAGTTTCCACTGGGATTAATCTCTGGATTTTTCACATCTTCGATAAAATACATTTAAAAGTACTGAGTGAAAACAACTCAGGTGCAACTATTCTTTAAGGTGATTGTGACTTCATCTTAATACAATTTGCACAAGATTATAAGATGGAAGAAAGCTAGAAGAGTCTTCTTGAGGTAAAACAAGAATGAGGCATCAGGAGCAAGAGAATGCTTGAATTAAGTATCTGTTTTGTGTTACAACAGGAGCATAACTGATTGAGTTGGATGATTATGTGAGGACAAAAACTGCTATTGTTCCTCAAGTTTCCATAAAGCCTGTCTGTGTGCAAGTACATCTTAAAAACTACTTGTTGTTATAATTTCAGATTTTTCAAATACACATTTCAGATCTAATTTTATCTGATAATAAAGCTCCTCAGGAGAGACTTTATATTTTCACATACATGGCATTCCTCATGAAAATTCATGAATAAATTTTAAATAAAGTTCACTGGAATCTAGTATCATTTGAAGATTTAAAATTAATTAATCAAATAATAGCATAAAGTTTATTAAAACAATATAAAGGTGGCACATTTTCTTCCATTGTGAGTTATCATCATCCTACTTAACTTCAGGATAAATGTATTTTGGTCTCCTTAACAGGAGACACTCGCAATTATTCACGTGGAGTATATCTGCTGGGCCAACTCCTTTATATAAACTGTGGACTTTTTAGGTTGCCCTGGCAGCATAAAAACACCTTAAAGTTTATATAAATATATCAGTAATAAAATTATCATTTCAGTATTGCCAAATCAGTTAAATAGATAACTGGTGCAAGTGGGAATTTATACACTTTTATTTCCATTTTTATTTTAGTAGAATTTTGTGATTGGAATTAAGCACTGTAGAACGCATAAATAACACACAACCTGGGAAATGCCAAATGAATAAATTTTTATTGTAAACCTCTCTGTGTGAGACACATTTAGTACGTAAGGTATATGAAATTTTTTTTCTAAAAATAAGAGATGATCAGTATCTCTATTATTAGTGCAGTCATCTTGATTCAAAATACTGAACACAGCTGTAAACAGAGATTAAACTTGGAGACATCTAGAAAAGAATTTTCTCTTTTCTTCCCAGTAATGACAAGCAAATTATATTCACTTAACTTTTTTTCATGACCCCCAATGTATCTCATCACAGTCTCTTGTTACATTCATTTTCTGCAATTTTTTGTGCTCAGATGAGCAAAAGCTACTACTCATTTATGACTGAGAAAAATATCTCCCGAAGAACATGTGGAAAACACAAATCTCCAAGACTTCCTTATGTCTCCTTGGTGTTCTTTGTTCACTGGCTGTCCCAGGAAGGGATGACTCAGGACACATTTGTGGGGAGTAGGATTGTTTATATTCTTCTTCCTTTATGCTCATTATTTTCTACAGCCACCATGTCCTTTTGGGACTGTTAGCCATAAGACAGATTGTCTCATCTCTGCACCAGACAAATTCTCTCTGCAAGACAGCAAGAGCAAGGCTTCTCAGCAGTGACAAAGAAAAAGAAAAACAAAAACAAAAATCAAACCAAAAAACAAAGAAACCCCAAAAAAAGCCCAAAAAATACTCCAACAAGAAAAGAAATGCCTATACATAACCCTAAATGTATCTGTAGGTGTCCCAAAGAAGGAGGACTAGAATCAAGCTGGCAATAGGGATGAGGAATCTAAAATTCAGACAATGAAAAAAACAGTGGGGTAAATGCCAGAAGATTGGCAGTTCTCACTGTCTTTCTCTGTGCCTTTCTCTTCCAGCACTACCTAATATCCCAAGCACTGTTGTTCCTGCTGATAGCAGCAAGCCAAGCCTTTCAAATCTCTGCTGTGGACAGAGAAGATTTGGCCATTAGTCCCTCTCTGATGGGCTTCTTTATAGAGCTGTTTATGGCTAAAGTTGTCTTCTCATTTTGATGAGCTAGAATTTAAATCAATGCACTCAAGATTAACTCTGTGAAGTGGGGTTTTCTCCCATTATTTCGATTTTTGAAACTGATTTTCTGAATTTAAAGAACTAATAATAGTAATACTAACAATAGAAAACAAACTAACCTTGTATAATATCTGCAGGCATTCCTATGGAATTTTTTTCTTGGACAATTACATATTTCTCCATCAACATAATAGCTTCTCCTTTCTTTTAAGATCTGAAGTATGCAGTGGCAGTTAAACAACTGATTAAAAAATACCATATTTACAAATAAAATTTATTTGCTATTTAAACACAGTATTTAGGAAAAAAAAAATCAGTCCTTGAACATTTCTGTGTATACATTGAAGTAATTTCCTGTGAATTAATTTGTAATGTTTTACAGAAACACCTGTAATAGATGCACTCTGCTGTCTTCCTGGCTAAAAATTTGAATGAGATGACTAGAATCCATCATCACAGATTTCCTGTTTAGCTTGGGCAGCTCTTTTAGTCCTCCCTATTTTATGATTAAAAAAGGTTAAGTCTCCTTTGGAAAGTGGAAGAGTGACTTTATCTTTCTGTACTTGGAAGGCCCCTTAAGCTTTTCTGGTGCAAATGAAAACTGAAGTATATACTGCTTGCAAAAACCAAATGTGAAAATTTCTAGCTGCCTAAGAATAATGACCTTACTGTATATTTGCGTTGCTAAAAATTAAAAATATAAATAAATAAAAATATAAATATATAAATAAATATAATAAAAAAGCTTCTTATTTATATTTTTTTCCCCCCTTTTTTTTCCCAGGAATTGTAGGAACTGTCTTGTGTGGACCATGATGGGTTTATTTGGTTGTGGATGTCTTTTTTTAAGGTTGTTACAACTTTTCTACATATCCCTTTCAAGGGGAAGCACTCAAACAAAAAGGTTTTGAAATTTGATGAGAGGCTTAAAAATTTCAGGTTTTTTTCTAGCTGTCTGTCCAGGACAACGTAACTGTCTTTTACAAAGAACTTTATAGGAGAGACTTTTTGGATCATATATGTTTATCTTAATAAGGCCTTTAAAGAATAAAAATCTAAATTTAAAATTCAACTTTGAATTCGAGAAAATTTCATTTTTTTGAGAAATTTTTAAAATCTAAACTGATCTCACTAAAAAGGAAGCACAAATAAAAGTAATGCAACTTAGGTCCAGTCTGTTTCAGCTAATAGCACACATATTTTGTATGAATCATTTAGTAAAGACAATGAAATATGAAGTTTCAGTCTATGAAAATGATGAATGTTCCTTTCGATCATGTCTTCCATACATTTATTATTGTACGTTCAAAAGAAATAGGAGAAAAAGGAAGACACAAAAGAAAACCAAGATCCCTAGTGTGCTAACCCTGTGTATACAAAAGATTTCAGAAACACTTTTCTCCATTCCAGTCCTTGAGAAATGAAACTTGAGATCCTGTAAATTGAAACAAAGCAGGAAAACCTAAAAGAAGTGCACAATTTCACTCAGTGGCCTTGGAATAAATGAAAGGTTGAGAGTAGCAATCATCTGTCTCCATAATTTCAGTCACAATTGGCAAACACAATTTAGGAACTGCCAGGAAGTGAAATTGATCTCTCTCCCTGAGAAAGGAGTATTAGTCTCTTCTTATAATTTCCTTACCCTGCTACAAGACCAAAGAAATTGAGCCCCTTTTGTGGCTGTCCATATGAAGTCACTTCAACTTGCATGTCATCACACGTAGGTGGATTTCTTCCACCCCAAAGTTTAAAGAGTATGAAGCCTACCTAAGAGAAATGCCTGAGAAAGAGAAATGAAAAAATGCACGCAATTATATTTGAGGCTAGAATTGTTAACCACTTGAGAGTATCAATACAGCACAGTTTTGATGACTTTGAATGCCTGACTTCTAGTAATATTTAATAATTTCTTGGCATTGGTTTTTTAGCTTTTGGGGTTTTTTCTACCATCATGAGAAGACAGAACTAGGGAAAAGAAGCAGGTACACTGCTGTCAAATGAGCAGCTTCTAAAAAAACCCTTGTTTGTTTTCAATTGCAGTAATTGAAAGATTCTTTCATTTATGTGCTAAAAAGTTGGGAGATTTCCATTTGTACATTACAATGTACTTTAAATTATTGAAGAAAAATATAAAAACATAGATTTCTATGTATATATTACTGAGAAAGATTACAATTTCAATTTTCTAAACCCACTTATTATAGCGTCTTGTTCTCAGCTGTAGAGCAATTCAAAGTGTTTATTTACACCCACTGCAATTTTCAGTGTCTGATGTCTGCCCAAAGCTCAAATTGTGGTGGAAAATTTTAGCTGATATTTCCCTGGGTGGGGAAACATGGGTAACATTAACACTACGAACGTGGCTAAGAGTAGAGTTGGTGGAACACTTTCAGGGAGCAAATCAAAGACAAGACTTTGTCCATGCCCCAGAACTCTCATGTAGCACAGAACGCTGGGTAGGCTGACAGATTTCTCAGGAAGAGGTCAAAGGCACTCTCTCCATCAAATAAAAGCTGACTAAATGTGTTGGATTGAGCTTGGCTGGCTAACAGGTGCCCACCATGCAGGTCTTTCATTCCTCAGCATGCTTGAGGGAGAAAAAAAACAAAAAAACAATGGATTGAGATACAAGCAGTTAAATGCATAAAGATGGAAAAAAAGTAAAACATACAAAAATTTAGTCTCTATTTCCCATCACAAGACAATATCCAGTCATTTTCTGGAAAGTAGGGCCTCCATATCTGTAGTCATTTCTTCTCAAGACAAATGCCTTAATAATGAATGCCTCCTCATCACCTCCTTTCCCTTAACCTTTCATTGGTTATGGCTTTGTGTTGGTATAAAATGTCTCTTTGGTAAGTTCCATGATCTTCAGGCACAAAGGAGAGACTGACAGGTGGGTAGCTCCTAGGGTCCTCCTTTCTACCTTTTTTTAAAGATGGGTACAATGTTTCCCCTTTTCTAATCACCTGGCACTTTACCTTTTTACCATGACTTTTATGGTGTGCCCTGACAACTACATCAGCCAATTCCCACTGGACTCAGGGATGCATCTCATTTCATCATTTTGTAAATTCAGGTCCCTCAGGTGGTCACAAGCCTGATTTTTTCTTACTTCTCTTCCTCCTGTGGCAGGAACTTCGCTCCTGCAATTCCTGTGCTGCTGTCCATCCACTTAATAGGTATGGGAAGAGAGGTTGCCACTGAAGAATGAGGCAAAAAAATGCTGGGTACCTCAGCCTTCTCCTCATCTGTTGCTCCCAGTTTACCAGAATTTTTATCGGGAGATACACCTCCTTTGATCTTCCTTTTCTGGTCAACATGCTTGCAGAAGCCCTTTTGTTATTCTTTACATCCCTTGCCAAGTTCAGTTTCAGTTTCACCTTGTCCATCCTTACCTCTCTCTTAAAAACAGCACTTCATCTCTACACTCTTCAGAAGTTATTTGTCTTTGTTTTCACTGCCTGCACTTTGGTTTCTTTCCCTTTAGTGTAATCAGCAATTTCCTGCTCAGCCATGGCCGTCTCTTGTCTTCCTCTCCTGATTTCTTGATTCTGGGGATTGCCAAATTTTGTGCTTTCTAGAAGACATCCTTAAAGATCTGCATGTCTGTTCTTCTCCTTTGTCCCATTCATTCTCATAAATCTCTTACCAAAATATTTCTTTGGCTGCTATTCACTGCCTTTGTCTAAAAAATGTTTTCCTAAGAAATATTTTCTGTAGCAAAAACTATGAATATGGACACTTTTAAAAAATGAGTTTAATTGTAAAGTATTTATTTCTTATGAGGCTGACAAAATAATTTCTTAGCTGCTTAGCCATAGTAACTACTGCTATACCTTGATGTTTATATTTTGAATTATTCTGCAGCAGCTACAGTGTTCCTGTCCTGATCTCACACTACAAAAGAAAAAGAAGAAACTCCCTACAGTTTTGAGTTTGGTTTTATTTTTTATTTTCATTTACTTTTGGATCCTCTAATGTCTCTCAGTTTGGAACCTGGATACTGAATAGCAGTAGACAGTTATTTGAGTCAATGAACATACAATGATATAGGATATATCAATGAACATACAATGATTTCAGAATAAAGGGAAAAATGAACAAATTAACTGAAAAAAAAAGTGTCTGATAGTAGTTAATGAAGATATCTGCTTTCCATTAAAGCCTAAATAAATAGAAACTGGATGGGAAGACATAAAATGTAAAACAGAGGGGAAGGGAACAATGAAGGCAATAACACTGTATCCCTTGATACAACCAAGAAAAGTAAATCAGTTACCATTAAGAAGTAATTATGGAAATGTTTTATGTCATGATCAAAAAGCAGTAGAGATGATGCTGACAGTAGAAAACTGAAGATAAAACTAACTACTTCAAATATTTATGAAGAACTGATCAAATCTTACAAGCTGATGTTGAAAAGAGATTGCAATAATTCTATTAGTCCAAATAAGATTCACTGAATTGAAGGAAAGTATTACATATCTGCATAAGTGCTAGGGAGTATTCACTTAAAGAGGTCTAAAGGTATTTAGATGTTAAGATAATTACCAAGGAGAACAACTCATAACAAATTAGCTCAGGAAGATCTTTGCTAATGAGGAGTTTTTGCAGATTAAGATTATGAAATACAGTGTTCATTCAACCTCATTTTTAGAAGCTATTAAGAAACTGACCTTACCCTGATTAGTTTAAGCTATATAGAAAATGCACAATAGAGAAAACTAAATGGGATTTTAATTAACAGAAGGCCTAGTCACAAGAGAGGCCAGACTGAATAAAAACCAAATATGACACTAAAACTTAATTCACAATGTTTTCACACTTATTTGACAACAGCTGTTTAACTATGTTGATGCAAGTTCATATTTTTCTTGTCATTGAGTATCTTTCTTGGCATCATTGATAAACTTAGCATTAGCTTATTTGCAACAATAACTCAATTTAATTTGCTCAGTCGATTACTCATTTAATATCTTCTTTAATTCATTAATCTCTGATGCTTCATTAAAAGAAAAGCTATGTCTAATTTCAATGTTATGCAAAATTCAATACGCTAAGACTACCTACATTTTAGAAGAGTTAAGTATCTTGAAAGCAAAATTGTGCCATGATGGTGTTACATAAATTAATTATAATTACTGATCTATACTGTATGTGACTGGTAGTTTTATTAATTAAATAGGAATTGATTTTACATATTTACCATAAGAATATTTTCTTGTAACAGCCATTTCTACCTCTATCATCTTCCTTTTAGGTACTTATATCATTCTTGTATAAACTAGCATCCAAAAATGCTAACCAGTCAGATGATATTTGTTTTTAACAAATTAGTCATCAAAACAGCCTCCTTTCTTGACTGTGTACTGACCATGCTGGGGTTCCTTTGACAAATCTCTTTCTGCAAAGAAATGCCATACATGCAGTTAGCAGGTGTTCATACACTGAGAAATAGTCTTCAGTTATGGAAATTACATTGAGTTCAAATGTCTAGAGCAAAATTGGAAGAAGTCTTCTAATTAGAAAGCAAAGCCCTCAAGCTCCTGGGAAATAAAGAGAGATTCAGCTTACTTTTTCTGAAAAGAAAAACATATCTTTGACAGGAGAAAGAAATATTTTTACATCTTGAGGTGCTCTTACTGAGATTGTTTGTTCAGAAACAGCAAGAGAAAGGAGAGATTCAAAAGAAAAAAAAAAGATAAAAAAATATAGAATCTAAATGCAGGAGGGCCTGTAATTCGTTCACTTGTCAGCTGCTTGCTCATACTGTTAACAGCATGGTCTTGCTGCTCTTATCTAATAAACCCTTAATGCCTCTGTTGTATAACAGGAGGCAAAGCTCTTCAAATACTAACATTTGAGAGGTAAGTTCCCCTGCTGTGACTATTTTTGCCATCTCCTAGGATATGTGGAGGTATCTAACTTAGGGTCAAGTAGAAACCTAATTAATATTTTGACAAACTAGTTCTTTTCATATGTGTATGAATGAAAAAATGAACCAACAGGCTCTGCAGTCAGAATAGTTCTATATTACTACTAAATTTTATTAACAGAAAGAATAAAATCAAGTGACATAACTTTCTTTTTCTAGAAAAATAAACTTTTTTTCCAGTGTCCCAAAAGCAAGCCAACACTCTTGCTTTTGAGAATTTTACAAAATTTTAATTATTTTCATTATTAAAAAAACCAAAACCAACATTATTTCACTAACATTTTTATACCTCTTGTGTCATTAAGGGCTTTCTTGTTCAAGAAATTGTTTCAGCAGTCTTCATGAGACAGGTAAAATGAAGACTTGTTTTTCACATGTTAGTATTATGAATATATCCTACTTTCTGGATATTCTTTCTAAAACTGTATTATAAATTATTGGAGTTTAGTAACAGGAATACCTAACTAAAACAACAAAAAGCATTAAAAGCCACAAAAGAAACAACATTGCTATATGATTAATGTATTTGGCCAGGGTGTTTAAAGTGAAACTATGTAGACTATGTTTAGATTAGATATCACAAAGAAATTCTTTACTGTGAGGGTGGTGGGGCACAGGAACAGGCTCTCCAGAGAAGCTGTGGATGCTCCATTGCCGGAGGCTTTCAAGGCCAGGCTGGATGGAACTCTCAGCACACTTGTCTAGTGGAAGTTGTCCCTGCCCAGGGCTGGAACTGGGTGATCTTTAAGGTCTCTTCCAAACAAGCCATTCTCTGTTTCTATGATTCTACGAGATGATACAACAAACCGTTTGTGGCTGTATTGGAGTAAGTCCAGCAAAGTGCCATGAAGGGAGCATCTCTCATATAAGAAAAGGCTGAGACAGCTGTGACTGTTTAACTGAGAGAAAGAGATGGTTCAGGGGGAATCTTGTAGATATGCATAATGACCTTCCTACAGGGACCAAAAATATATATAACCAGTCTCTATCCAGTGGAATCTAATGATAAAGCAAGAGGAAATGAGCTCAAACATCAGTTTGATACATGTGCCACCATGTAAAAATAATTTTTCTTTTTTTTTTTTTCATGTGGGGGTGACCAACAATTCAAATAGATTGTCCAGAAGTGTTTTGAAGTCTGCACCAATGAGACATTCAAAACCCAACTCTTGGCAACCTGCATTAGCTGGTTCTGCTTGACAAGGGTGCCGTACTATGTGAGCTAAAGAGGTCCCTTTGAACTTCAGCTATTCTGTGATTCTATGTTTCTGTGAAAAATAATAAAGAGAAAGGAACATATGCTGAGTAAGCTGAAACAAAATCTCATACTTGTATTTTATTCAGTTAGAAAAAAACCCTGCAAATTCAGAGTAATTCCAGATACTCCAAAGGGAAAGATTTTCAGTTTCATAACCAAAATATCCATCTTTTCTTTAAAAAAAAATTCTTGGAAATTCACTTTCTTTATGTGTTCTCAATATTACTTCTGTAAAGAGACTGAAAATAAAATATAAATACCCTAGTCTAAATATCTTCTAATTTTACAGTGCTTGTAACAAAACAGAGTGCTTCTAATTACTCTTTTTTTTTTTTTAGTTACCTTGATTAAATGTCTTTGTTTCGGGGTCTGGTGCATAATACCTCTGAACATACATTGAAAGTTCAATTAAATAGGAAATGAAGTGTTAAAATAGTTTGAAATATTTTATAATTGATTATTTTGTTTTGATCTTGTATATATTAAACATGTCTGTCATTGCTGAAACTAGACCAGCAATGTGGCAAGAATAAGGATCTGAAATACAGCAATTAATGAAATTCATATTTGCTAGAAAAGAAAGATCAGTCTGAGGTTTTGCAGTGTGCAGTCTACCCACTCACCCATGCTAATGTAGTGGTAGGGGAGACAGACAAAAGAGGGGGAGTTGCAAGCCTGTCATTTTTAGCAACAGGGCAGAAAATAGAGGACATTTTTATTTACTGCTTATGTGGCTAGAACTGAAAGCCTCACAGGAAAAATATGTGCTCCCTTCCTTAACTTTGTGGAACAGCTATGTCCATGCAACAATAAATTTTATTTCCTACCAAAATTATTTACTCATTCTATTTATTTTCCTGTGATCAAACAACATCTCTGCATATGCATAAATTGATCTTCAGAAGAATTACTTACATGATCAATATTCCTTCCTTCTTTGTCTTCAGCTTTTTGGGATGGTGATCAAAAGACTGTTTGCATCCAGAAAGTTTACATAAAATCTCACAGGTTAGCCTGCAAAAGCTCTTTTTCTTTTGTTAAATTTTGTTTTGCTGTATCCAGTATATTATAGTAAAGCTTAGAAGCAGATGTTCCCATTGAGATAAATATTTTGCAAGTGGTAAATTTTCTGCAGTTGTTTGAAACAAGAAACAAACAGGCAAAACAATAGGAACTGTGTTCAGTGTGAGAGGTCTTTGAATATCACCATAATCTCAGATATGAATAGCTGTGCACTACCCTAGCCCATACTTCAAGTTCCAGCCAGGGAGACTATAGTGATCCAAAAGCCTTATCTCAGGATTAGCCCTTGCTTCACTTAGTCTAACCTTAAAGCTTAGGTGGGGGGAATGAATCTTTGTATATGATTTCATTGCCATGTCCCAATGTGATTTGACTAACATTAACATCTCTGAAGTGACTATAAATGTCTAGTGAAATTTTAAATTAGCTACAAAATGCATAAACCCTGAAGACAAACTATCAAAATATAATTAATGGACATAGAAGTATAAAATTTGAGCTAATTTGAGCTGTACTTTCTACTGCTGAAAACCACAGAAACTTCCTGATTCAAGTCAAAAAGACTAACAGAAAGAAAAATTAAGAAATATTCAAAATATGAAATGTCCAGGTTCTTTGGCATGATTCATCATCTGTTCTGTATTGCCCAAGTACATGCTGCGCCTTCTCAGATTTTCATCTCTTGTTACTCAGCTCACATGATATTATACAGATCCATTGTCCCGTTTTCAAAGGGCTTCACTTATTCTGCACATTCAAAACAGTTCAGCAGAGTTTCCCAATTGTGAGCAATATTTTTTTTAACAATTCACTTTTTTGTTCACTTCTCTTTTGAGCAAACATCTCAGAATTTGTCCTGGTAATCTTGTAAAAAAGGAGAGGAGAGATCAAATGTGAAATAGGACATTAATATTCAAAACTCTTAAAAAATACTGACATAGATTTAATTGCCATGCAGTTGAACTGCTTGTAAGCATTTTTGCAAATGCCCATGTGTATCATGCACTCCATAGAGCAGAGAAAATACAGGAAAAAGCACCATCTTGACTGTGAGAAAACGCATAAAGCAGATGTTGCTTACTTGACATTCACGTCTACACAATGTGATCAGAGACAGCTCTATGTACAGCTTAATCTTGGATAATATATTAAGTGTCAGGAGTCATGTTCTGAGTGGTTAGGTTAGCATGTCCTAGGGGGACTGGACTCCATATAGAAAATGTCACATAGGCAGGACTCTTCGGAATAGAGGTAAGCAGTTGCATATGCATTACCTGCACAATCTGTCATGTGAATCCTTTTCCTCCCTTACTTGTCCTCCCTTACTTGTCTTAGAGATATGAATTAAGTTAACAGCTCTGATATTTAGAGCATATTAATATTCTGAGCTGATCCAAGAAGTTTTGAAGGAGGTTCATCAAAAACTTGCCATTGCACTATCCTGTATTTTCAGGATTAATTTAGCACTCTTGAAACCTACAGAAAAATAAAAGAATGCAAAATATTTGAAGAAAAAAACCCAAATTCTGGGATGGAAATAGGACACAGCGCTATGAAAAAATCGTGTCTTACTTGTTTAAGTGACTAATACAATTGTACTATTAAAAATTACATTTGTTAAAAACTGATAAGGTTCATATATATTCCTATTTTATTTCCTTCTTTATGAAATGATGGAATAATAGATTAAAAGCTATTTAGATATGCTCAGTGTATATTTTTCCTTCGTCCTATTTGGATTTCGTTTAAATTTGTGATTTTCTTTTTTTAATTGTGGGTTGTTTATGTCTGTTTTATATAAGTTACTAATAGCTACACTCTATCTGAATTTTATTACAATATTGTGCATGGGTGTGGGTCTGGAAGGTAGTTTTCAACCTGTACATGTAAATGTCTTAAATGACTACCAATGATGACAAGAAATCATTAAAACAATATTCTCATATAATATTAGGATCTCTCATCTTGACCTTAAGTTTTTATATTGACTTTCATACCAGATTTATGCTGCTCACTTCTTTATATCATGTGTTATAGAAATAAACAAAGAGTATTTTTTGTTGTCGTGCTGCACATTATTCTGTTCCCTTCTCTGTGCAACTGAATGCACTGTATTCCACTAAAACTTGAGGAAGTTGAATATTATGATCCAGAATTCTGGAAAAATCCAAGCCAGACAAAACAAGTCAATTTTAGATCTTCAGAAGAAAAGACAATAACTATGCACTGCATGCAGGGGAGGCTTGAGACAAACAAGAAGGGGATATAGGAATGTGTCCTTTTTAGGAGATTGGGAAGAAGATCAAGCATTAAAAAAAATAGGAAAGAAAAAAGGAAATAAAAGGGAAAAATGGAAGAAGGAAGGGAAGAATAAAAAGTATAAATAATGTGAGCAAAAAAGTAATATGAATACACTCTTCATGTTGACAAATGTACTCAGAATAAACATGTAAACATATTATAATTAAATTTAATCTTTTCATGGAAAAGCTTATTAAACCTTAAGTGTCCACTAGGCACAACTGCTTTGCAAGTCTCTTTCACTGTGTGCCGTGTTTCAAGGACATGAATGAAGGTCCAGCATGCGCTCAGAGTTATCTGCATTCAGCACAATAGCATGCTCCAGGCATGTCTGTGCTGCAGAATTTTTGCCTTTTTGCAACTACTCACTTAGGGCCTCGTTTCAAAAGATATCCTAGTACAGGATTAAATCCACCATCCTAAACAGGGCTTGCAATAAATACAGCAGGACTTACATGTGTACCTACATATTGTTGATTTGAAATAGTATTTTCAATAATGATGTCAATAATGTTCTAAGGTGGTGCTGATCCCTGTTAGGTAGCTTGATTTTCTGTTTACAAAAAAAAATAATCCATATTGTACTTTGACTGGAAATATCTAGAAACCTATTTGTGAGTAAAACTTTAAAACTTTTGGAATTAGCAAATATTTTGCTGAATGCCTTCTTTGTTTTTACTACAGTTCTTTTTAGCTATAATATTGCAATTTCTTTATTGTGGCCAACTGAACGCAGTGTTTCTTTTAAAAAAGAGACAATCACAAACACTTTTTTAGTCTACTGTGCTCTTATCTCATACTAGGAAGACATTCACAACTGTAGACATTCTGGCCTCCCAAAAAGACATTATGTATTGTCCATAAATAACTTCATAAAAAAATTATTACTGGACCAAAAAATTATAGAACAATTTAAAAATTATAGCCTCTAATTTTGTTGCTTCTGTTTATCTATTTGTTTAAATCAGTGCAATTACACAGTGAGGTATATCATACGTATATTAAGGGAGGATATACAGTTGTCATGTGAATGCTTTGAAATATTATTAAAAAGGACTTTTTTGTATGTTTTAATAAACAAGTCATATTTCTTTTCAATTTAGAAATGAAACATACCTCAGAATTCTTTCTGGTTTTAACATGATTTTGTTAATAGAGAATTCTTTTCACAGCAGTGTCACCCAACTTGTAAAATTAGCTTCATAAATGGAAATAACTGATAAATATCTGAGTGGAAGCGGATTTGAATTTAACTACATGAAAGTATTAAAAACCATTTGAAGGAAGGAGCAATTATAAATTCTAGCTGGATTATTCACAACATGTGTTTACAGCTATGATAGATGACAAAGATAAATTCAGGAGCCTTATGCACACACCAGTGAGACATGTACACACTATTTTTGCATAATTCAGGACCATCTAAATTTAAATGAGAATCTTAGTAAGTTATGTGGTTCAAACTTTCAAATTTACACATATATGTATATGCATATTAATACATACGGATATTTGCTTATATGTGTATGTGTGTATATCTATATACATTTCATGAAAAACAGTACTTGGAAAACATCTGACATGTACTTAATGTACATCAATCCTGAAACAAGGTGAGGTCTTTCCTTCACGTGGCTATATAAAATCTGAAATTGGTTTGGACATACAGTAGCCATACTTCCCTGGCACTTTCAGCTGAAAGGTCTACTTGATATTTTATAATACTTGAGCTTTTCTTAAGACCGTTGACATGGTGCCCCATAAACCTCCTTCTCCCTGAATTGGAGAGAGATGGATTTGATGAGTGGATTGTTACGTGGGCAAGGTCACATCCAGAGGGGAAGTAGCAGTCAATGCCTCAATGTCCAGAAGGAGATCAGTAACAAGGGGTCAGTAACAGTGTCCCTCAGGGATCTGTACAGGGATTAGTCCTATTTTGTTAAATACACTAAATACAGCATTGGCATAGACACCTAGAGACAATGAAGGTCCAGTACTTGCATCAGATTGGTTTACTCCAGTTAAAACTAATAGCATCATACCTAAGACCAGCCAAAGGAATTTAAAAGGACTTCAATGACAATTGTGCTGACTTAACAGAGAAGCATGGAAGGAACTTCATACTTTCTTTCTTACCTTTTATGCACAAGAGAGAGTCTCCAGAGAAGGATGCTCATCAGGAATCCATCTCTGTCCATCCTGACACTTTCCAGTGTCAACATTTTCCCTTACTCTTTTTTTCTTTCCTTCCTCATCCCTTTTTTCATATGTGTCCCTCTTCTCCCTCTATCACTCATTTTATTTTTTTCCCCAAGAACAACCTTAATAATTTAATCATTGGAATCATATGTATGCCACCAGATATCGACTCCACCAATGAATCTTTCTATGTTGAAAATGTCTTAAGAACCTTTGTGTAACCACATGCATTACCTGCTAGCAGTTACAAGTTTTGCAAAGCTCATCATCCTGTATTTTCCAGCAGATATTAAGGAAAAAAAAAAAGTGTGTTTAGATTCTATATTGCATTAAATTAATCAAAAGATGATTAAGAGTCTTTGAGGACCTTGGCAGTATAAATACCTTCCCGGTATAATATACTAAATTAGGATGTTAAAAGATATCTAAATATATGAGTGATATTATACCCTTTCCCATAAAGAGAGCAAATGTTTTTTCAGCATTCTTCCAAAGAGTGAGTAGTCATGTTAATTTTTCATAACTGATAATTTCTTTGGTAGCAGCAATAATTACATCATCAGCCCTCAGTATTCACTGAGAAATAATAAAGTCACAGTATTGCAGATGCCTGTCTTTATCTGTCCCAGGGACACTGTTTATAAAGGAAAATTAAACTTACCAGCTCATTTGTTCTTAATTTAATAACTTAGGTAATTTTAATTCTTCTAACTGCATTATTGCTTTGAAGCTACTCCATTTAACATTATCAAACTTCATTCTCTCACAATGATTTTTTGTCAGATTAATTTCCTCCCTTTATATCAGCCAGGAATGTTGTTTTAATGATTTGATATCTTTACTAGAAGTCATTTAAGGTGTTTACACATACAGAAAGGAAATAACCTTCCAGATCTGCACCCATGCACTGTATTGCAGTAGAATTCAGTTCTAGTGGAACTGTCAGTAACTTATATAAAATGGCCACACATTTAAATGAAATCCAAAAGTACAAATGAAAAACAAACAAACAAACATGAGCATATCTAAATAGCTTTTAATTCATTATACATTCAAATTACTATACTTAGCAAACATTTCATATTTACTTCTATAACAGTGCCTTTAACATTTACAACTCTCTTTGTTCCACATTTCCTCCTTGCTATTTGCACTTTCTTTTTCTCAAGGTGACCATTTTATTATTATCTGATCTAGAGGAGAAAATGAATTCTAAAATTTCTTTATTGGTTTTACATAGTAATTCAGGAGACATAATTTCTGAGACCTGACACTTCTGTTAAAGTTTATTTGAATTTTTTTTTTCACCTAGATTGATCTATTAATGTATTCACCTTGTTTTGTGTTGCTTGATTGGTTGAAACATTTGGGGTTTTTTAAGGACACATACCTTTCTCTTCAAGAAAAAAAAAATACAGTTTGAGCACTTCAAGCTTTGTGTGTATGTGTAATAGAATAGTAATTTTCAGACATTTTGTTTTGTTACTGGCATTACTTGATCTTCTAAATGTCAAGCCTTTTCATGCTAGACAAATCAGAAAGATTTATACAATATTCCTCTATTAAGATCAAGTTGCATATTTTCTATTGCCTGAGAAAGAATCCAGTGTTTTCACACATATCACCACCTATAAATTTTTTAGAAACATTTTCATTCTTCAAGTTTTAATAGAGCTAATCCCAGCAATTTCCTCTCTTTTCTGAAAACCAATGCCTTTCCCATTGACACAGAGCCTGATAAAAAATTGTGTTAAGGACAGTGAGTTCTCACTGTCCACACTGATACTTTTAATTCCATATTTGGATTAATGAATCTCAGTGTAAATGTTTGCAGTGTTGACAGCTGTATTTGAACCGCTTGTCTCAGAATTCCTTTGGAGGTAACAGCTTTAGTGCACAAATGATCCAATCAGGTTAAGATATTTACTCTACGATGACATAAATTGTACGCCAAAGAGGTCTCTTGCTGTCTGAAAGGAAAGATACCTAACCATGTGTAGCAGAGTGGTTGAAAGAAGGTTCTCATCTGGGCATGAGAAGCAGGACACGATGATGTGGATGATGGTGATTAGAATTATTGCTGGGATGATGTCTATACACTGCCATTGCAATGTGCTCGGGTTGTGGTCCCCTCCCAATGTGTCATGAGCATCAGTGAGATGCCCTTGCTTTCTAAACTTCTCAAAGAAGCCTACGTGTGGCTTGGTCCACGTAGTCTCAGACTAGGTCTAGAGTTTATGTCTAAAGTATTATAATATCAGCAGGTTCAACTAGAAACATAGAGGCGCCCTGCAGAATTCACAATTAGAAAGCCACAATGTGGCAGATTTATGATTTTATCTCTGCATTTTACTGTATCTTGGGGCTATTTTACTCACCCACACAGGAGCCAGTATTCCTTGTCCCTGCTAGGATATATCCTACAGGAGTCCTTGCTGAGGTGGGGCATCCAGCCAGGAGCTGCCTGCAGCCTTCAGAGGCCGGGTTGCTCAGTTGGCTGAGTCCTCAGCAGCCCTTTATACCCTTTTGCAGGTTGATGAGTACCAAAGTCAATCACAAACATCTCATCTCCCCCATCCCTGGAATGTACTAATTACACCAGCACTCAGACCTTTCCACCAGGTGTTCTTACCTTAGGGTAAACCAAATTGCCTATCAGAGATGACTGAAAGGGAGAGGGTGTGTGTTTGTGTACATGTGTGTGTGTGTGTGTTCAGAATGACCATGAATCGGAAGACCTGACTATTTTCCATCACCATCACCTCTTTCTGGACTTGGATGTAAACATATATGGTTTGTTTAATTTTACCACATAGGTTTCATCTGAGCATCCAAGAGACCCAGACACAAATAAAAGGGTGCAGGACTTAAGACACACAAGACCTTCCAAAGTGTCACCCAGGAGTCAGGCTGAATAGCTTACACTATTGTAACGTCACTAGACCCTTAAGAGTTGGCAGCTGAACTAGGTATACACATTTAGTCAGATAAATTTTGTTTCTAATGTGGAATCTCAAAGAAAGAATTCTTTCAAGTTCTTTTTTGCAGCAAATCCCACAATTTACCCTTAATCCTTGTCTCCTGCATCTTCTCTGTAGGCAATCCTGTGTTTCAGAAATTTATTTGATAATTTAACTGTTCAAGCTCCACTCTGACTGAAGAGGGAGTTGAAACTTGATTGTGTTGTGCAGAATTAAACTAGGAGGTGCTGCCTGAAGTGCTCTAGCATTTCTTTTGTTGCCTTCAGAAGCTGTCCCTGGAGGGATCAGGTTTTGTATAGGTTTGGTCTCATTCCTGCAAACATCATTGTGCATATGTTTCCAAAGCCTTATGGATCCTCAAAGAGCATTAGACATTTATGAATGGATAACTGAATTACATTGTAGAAAATGCAGTCATTGAAGCTTAAACAGTGACACAGCTGTCTAAATTATTTATTTTATGATGCGCTAAACAGCTGTTTAGATCTTAGTGACAGCATTTACATCTTGTTTGGCTTAAAAGGGAGCCTAGACATCTAGTTCTGTGACTGGCACATTTTGAGTCTGAATCTGGAGCAGAATCCTGCTTTTCAAACAACAGACACACCAGGATTGTCACAGTTTGTTGTTTTTTTTCCTTAATTTGTATAAATCCTTTGTAGCTAGCCATGTGTCACCTGAAACAAAAACATTATCTCTCCATGTTTTCCATTTATTTTAAGGTACTTCTGCCTTTTTTTCTGTGTTTGTGTCATTTTTTTTCATCCCATCCTGTTGGATATTTTGTTTTCTGTGTTTATTTTTAATGACTATACAAACCCAGAATTATAGGACAGAAGTCAGTGAATTAATATCAGCATAAGTGTGATACTAAAAATCCCTTTTGTTTGTGGCTCTATTGTTCAGTCATATTGTTTGAATTCTAGATCACTTTTTCAGAGTTCCTAGACAGACTTTTTCCCCACTAAAAGTATAATAGGGGATGATAATGACCAAGTAATTGACAAAATTATGTATCTTGGAGATATGAATAGAATGGTCTACATTTTTTGTTAAAGACAGCACAGAACTAATGTGCATAATTTTTAAAACAGAATAAAGATTTTTACACTTTTTCCCCTTTGTTCCTCTGAGGGGATTTTCAAGGTGTTACAACAATAACTGATGGACATCATATCCATTTTTATAATTTAAAATATTTTTTTTACCAACACAGGAGCTGCTTAATGTCATTTTTTGACTTATCAACTCATATATTCTTATTGGGGTTTTTCTTCGCTCTTCTTTGTTGTTGGCCTTGCACATATACGAAGGGCAAAATGCTTGTAATTTGAAATTATCTGAAATGACCACAGGCTTTTAGATAGGCAACTGCAGAACATGAGCTGGGAATATAATGTTGCCATATCAAGAAAGGGAGGAGTTATTTTGCAGTCCACTGTGAAACACTAAATAAATTGTTTTGCAATGAAGTTGTGCAAATATAATATAAATTGTGCTATGAAAGGATAACAGAAGTTCCCCTATTCTGCTACCCTTTTTATTACACTAAAGAAATTTAGTTTTGTATGCATACACAAACACAAACACACACACATTTGTTTACATGAAAACTACCTAACATTTTAAACCTAGGCTTTGATATTTTCATTTTTATCAGGAATAAAACATATTATATTCTGATATCCATTACCTAATTCTGTTTTGTCACGTGATAGTATTTTATTCAAAATATAAAAATGATGTGCATAGAAAAAAAACAAATATGCTCTATTTTTTTTGAGACATAATACTAAAATTATCTCAATTTTCTTATATCCAGACTAACATTATGTCAGTTTTGTGAAAGTACTTGTCATTCAGTAGCATAAATCCTCTTAGAATGGAAATAAATATGATTAGAGGAGTGACCATGGTCTTCTAAAATTGGATATCTTGGCTTTAATATCCAGCTTCCAGCATATCTGATAGACCAGGAAAGAGAAACATCCTACTTTGACAACATTTTAAACACAGGAGCTGGCAGGACAGACCAACATATCCAAATGCATATTTACCCCTCAAACAACCTCCTTCCTAGATAATATCAGAATTTCCAACCTCTATTAACAACCAACTTCAAAGAGGTTGACATTGATGATAAATTAGCAACAAGTTGACATTCACATGGCCATGCTCTATTTTTCCGTAATGTCATATCTGCCATTACATTTAATTAAAATTGAAATTATTTTGGTTTAGAGTTTCTGATTAATTGCTATTAGAATGCTAACAGTGAGGTCCACTATTTTGTTTTGTAACTCAAACCATTTTCATAATGTGATATTATAAAGAAACTGGTTACTGTGCTGTGGGTATTTTTTAAAGAAGTTAGATATGAAAATTGCTATGTCTATGCAAGAAAATGCCAACAGGAAAATATTAAAAGATATAGTAAGAAATTCACTAAAACAACTTTAAAAATTTAGAATAAATTTTCAAAAAGAAATTTGTTTATTGAATCAGTACTATAATGTGGCCTTGAACTACTGTAAGTTTTACTAATATGCAGTAAACCAATCTAACAGGAAAAAGGAACACTTTAAACTGTAAATTGTGCTATTTCATTCACTAGCTCTTCCTTTAGCATGAATTGAAAACCTATTCCAATTAAGTCACTCTTATTTGAGATTTTTGTGAATAAAAGCCTTGTTTTTCAATGATAAATTCTGCTGAATAGTACTGAATAATAGATCTAAATTTTTTAGATTGAAAGATCTGGATTTTTCACTTGTAAATTCTGCTGTCACTAATTTATTTCATGGGTATATCTTAATTCTAGATATTTAATAAATAATTTAAATCTAACTTGATTTTTATTTCAAAATACTATTCAGTCTATTAAGATCATTGCTTACCAGTAAACTTCTTTTTCCCCTAGGGTCTTTCTTTTTAACTATATATCAAAGCATATTATATATTAATCCTGTGAACATTTGTTATATATGCTCTTGGAAAGGAAATTATAATTATAGAGTTTATAACAGGAGGTTTACACATACAATAACTTTCATAAGCAGTTAATCAAAGCTATTTATACAAAATTAAGAAACCAAAACCAAACCAAAACCAAACCAAACCACAAAACAACAGAAACAAAAATCAAAACAAAAACAAACAAAAACCAACCAACAAACAAACAAAAGAAAACAAAATCAAGAAAACCCTAGATCTTTTGTTTACATAAAAAAGGAGAAATTCTGAAGCCAGTCACTATTCCTCTTGAGTAATAAAAAGATAACAAATATTGTTTATTTTCCATCTTGTCCCAAAGATGCTATTTTTTAAGGACGATCTCTGAAATCATACTTATCCTGTAGCAATTCCTGTTTTCTCAAAAGCCTGTAGTAATTCATGTTGCTTTTGCATTTGAATTACATAATTCCCAACCTATTATGAGACATCCCAAGAGTATCTGTGGCTTGAAGTCTTATATGATCCTGGAGAGCTCCACTGTAGTAAATGACTTTTTATGCAGAGGATCAATTCTGAAATACAGTATGATGCTATTTTAAAAATATTACAAACATTTTGAGATATCACAATTTTAAATTCTGAAAGGCTGTGTAATGCAATTATCTCAAATTGCCATATGGTCATTTTTGCAAAATTCAACAAAATTTATGAGATTTAGAATTTATAAAAAAAAACATGCAGTAACTATTTTTTTCATGTGTGTACAATTGTTGTTGTGGAAACTACTTGAAATGGGGATTTACTCCCTTTACATTTTTAATATTTATCTTAATTTTCTGTGACAGAAGGAACAACTTTTCTACAAGCATCCTACATAGCTAATGGGGAGTGAAGAAGAATTCTACATAAAAATCCAATCCACCAAAGGTTTGATCTGCTCTCCATTGATGTCTGAAGAAAACTTTATTTTTTAACCTCCCTCAAGTATCAAATTTTATTATTTGAAAATAGATTCAATTAACTATTTCAAATAGTTAATAAATTGGCTTATTTCTTGGAAAAGTACTTCACAAACTATTTTGTATCTGCAGCAGTGTTTAGGAAATTCCATAAATTTTATGCAAAAGACAGCCTGTTAATTTTTCTGATTAAGATTGTACTAGAAAATAACTAACTCACCTATATAATGCATTTACTTCATTTTCATCAAAGTAATGAAATCTAAGAAAGCCACATGGGGAGCCAATTTCAGCACCCTCCAGAGAGTTTATGCTTGTGAAATAGCTTATGACTCTACTTTTGTCCATAACAGTACTACAAAAATTCATCCTAAGTCTCTAAGATTACTATTTACTCAACTATATCTGATCCATCTAAAGCCCTTATCCAAGACTTTGTGCCTGTAAGAGGCCCTTGACTATTTCAGTGAAAGAAACTGATGAAATCTGCAAAATAAACCACATCTTGTGGCTGGCCCTGACAGATGGCCTTGTTATGGTTCCTAGTTTGGCTTTTATCTTCCAGATGTTGTGATGTGTCCATTGTTCAGCAAAACTTTACAAAGAATCACAGAATATGCTGAGCTGGAAGGGATCCATGAAGTTGTAGTATATAGTAGAGATAATTCATGCTATTTATGTATAAAATATTGTAAAATGCAAGCTATGTCTTTGACCACCCCAGCTGGGAGCAGTCTTGTTTATTCAATTGGACAATGTTAAGATAATATCAAGTCTGTTAATGTATGAATGAAACCTTCCCAGGCCATGATTGCTGACTTCCCTGGAATGGCAGAGCCACTCATGAGGGACCTGCACCTGGGAGATGGCATCTACCACACTCAGGCACCAGCCTGCTGCATGTGAATGCAGGCCCTTCCGAAGTGCTCAGACATCCATCTGGACACCTGGACTCACTTTTGCCTATCCCTGCACATGTATGGTCCCAGTTCTACATGTGAAGAGACACAAAGGAACATTTGTCATCTCTGTCTCAGGCAGAATAAACTGTACATAAGCTCACTGCATGAAGCAGTCGGGGTGAACCACTGGGGAGACGCTGACACTTTGTCTGTCTGATCCAGGTTCACCCAGCACTGACACCCGGGGTTGACGCTGCCTTGGCTGTGGTGTTTTTTTTTTTTTTCCTCGAAATTCTATTTTGTTAATGATCTAAAAATTATTGCTAAATTTTCTTATAAATTTGGCTGCCAATTTGATCATTTATAACAAAGATCATTGAGTCCAATGATTTCCTGACCTTGCATAGCACCATCTCCAAAAGTCACACCATGTGCCTAAAAGTATTGACCAAGTACTCTTGTACTCTGTCAGCTGGGCGCTGTGACCACTTTCCCTGGGGAGCTTGTCGCAGTCCACAGCACTCTTCAGATGAAAAACCTTTTCTGATAGCCAAACTAAACTTCCCCTGACACAATTTCAGGCCACTCCATTGGGTCCTGTCACTGGTCACCACAGAGAAGAGATCAGTGTCTGCCCCTCCTCTTCTCCTCACAAGGAAGTTGTAGCTGCAATGAGGTCTCCCCTCAGGCTCCTCTTCTCCAGGCTGACCAGACCCTCAGCCACTCCTCACGGCTTCCCCTCCAGACCCTTCACTATTTTTTGCTCTCCTTTGGACACTCTCTAATTGCTTTATATCTTATATTGTGGCACCCAAAACTGCCCCCAGCACTCGAGCAGAGTGCAGAGCAGAGTGCTCGCCCCAGTGCAGAGCAGAGCAGGGCAGTCCCCTCCCTTGCCCATCTGCAATGCTGTCCCTGATGCCCCCCAGGACATGGGTGCCCCTCCTGGCTGCCAGGACACTGCTGACTCACATTCAACCTTCTCTTGATGAGGACCACCAGGTCCTTTTCCTCACCACTGTTTCCCACATCTCATTCCCCAGTGAGCACATCCAGAGTTACCCCATCCTGGGTGCAGAATCCAGCATAGCATCTATATCATCCCCATAGAAAATTGCATGTATATCCCAATTATCTTCTAAAACTAAAGCACCCCAAATACATGTTAAGTATTTTAACAAAAAATCCCAGCAAATAGAACTAAAAATTTAATCTGCAGTGTAACTGCAGAGTATCTATTCTGCTGATAAGGAGCAGTATTATCTGAACTACTTCTGCTCTGAAATGAGAACTAGACTGACATGCTCCTAATCTTAAACCCTGTTTAGTTATTATTAGAACCTAGGACTTCAGTCTTGATACACCTGTATTTCCAGAAAGCTGGACTTCAAATATTTAATTTAAATTTCTAATGAATTAGTGATCCTTATGTGTCCTTTCAAATAACTCAGAATTAATAGGCTGTTAGTAGGCTAAAGCACATATTGCTACATTCCTTCATCTGCAAGAACTACAGTGTTAAACTGAAACCTTGAGAGAAATGTGAATGCAAAACAAAAAGGAAGAAAGGAGGGAGTTGGGAAACTGTGCATATTGAAGAACACAGTAATTACACCAATGTACTAAATGACCTTGCAAACTTGGTTTACACTTTTGTAGTGGTTTCTCCTCCAGAAAAATAATGAAATTATTTTCTTATCTTTTTGCTGAGTTGTGAATATCATTCACTCCTAATTGAAAACAAACAAATAAAAACAAGTACATGAAGAGCTTCTAAGAGATCAAAGGCTATTAGACCTTAAACTTTTGTGATCCCTATGAATAAAGTTTTATATGAACGTTTTAGAACATTCTGGTTTGAAAATCAAGCCGCAACCCTTACAAAAACATTCCTTTTAATTATCACAGACGATGGTATAGTAAGAAGGTGATATGGTAACTAAAATTAAAAGTATTGATACACAAGGAAAAAAAAAAACACAAAAGATAGAAAAGAGCACTTACACTTCTTTCATTTCAAGGTGATCCAAAATTTTTGAGATGCTTAGCATGAAGTTTTCCTTAGATACTCATCCCATAAATTCATGTAGTTTCAAAGCTATTAAGATACGGTGTGAAAATACTGGAATACGTTATGTTGTTGAATCTAAACTAATGTGCAACTTCTAATCTAAAACATAAATTTACAATGCAATAGAATAAATCACGGCATGTTTCAATTATAATGAGCACAAGAGTATAGACCTATAGCTGTGCAAAAATATCACTCACCCATGCTATCTACATCAAGAGATAGCATCCCTGAAATGTGCCAGTGTAACATCCTCTGCAGTGACTGCTTTAGATTCCATATCCATTCCTCTTCACTGGGCTGACTTCAGATTTTGGGAGCTGACAGTCCATTTGTGGTTGGAGTTCCCTGAAGACCCCTTCCCAGCAAGCCTTCTGGTTTTGTTGTATCTGAAAGTAATCTGATTAGTGTACTCCAGGATCATACTGTGGGCTGAAATAAGGCATAGCTAGAGGGGGAAAATAGGGTTGTTTTGGAGAAACACACAGTTTATTCAAACTAAAATTGAAACTTTTGCGCCCAGATTATCCTCAGAGTACAGGCTGTCACTTTTGAGCTCTTTTCTCTGTAATTTAAATTTCAAACAGATTTTATCTTAAAATTCAACTGTTGTCTTAATAACTTTTCTTTTGCTGATGATCAAATCTAACTGCTGATTAAAAAAAAAATATAGAATTTTATATATTCAGTTTAAAAATAAGTTTCTTTACAGAAAATAGAAGCCAAATAAATTGCACATATAATGTCTACAGTTTCAGAGATAATATTTGAGTTAACAACTCAATCTAGAAAAGCGACTTTTCTTCATAATCCTTTGTCACACCTGGGAAGCTTGAGGAAGCAAATGTATCTACACCACACTTGAAAGTGACTTCCATTATAGAGACTTCTAATAATGTCACATTTCTGCTCTGTCAGGAGTGTCAGACCTGCCAAAACATATTTGACGTGCCATTCTGCCACCTGGCCAGCACAGGACACTTAGTATCTGGACTATATAAGTGTCCTGTAGCCATGGAAGATGAGGAATTCAAACACATATTTTAAGGTGTCAAAATATTTTTTAATGTGTATCTAACAGGCATCTGTTTCCTGTATTAAACTATAATCAAATTGTTAATGAACTGGTCAAATAAATACTTAATAAACCAGCAGAACTTGATCATTGTGCATTTCTTTAACTTGTGAAATTGTACACATCATTGGGCTATTATTAATTAGCTTTCCATGATGGTGAAAATTTTCTCTGGTTCCGTAGATAAGGCTCAGTGTCCATATAAGTAGGAAATGCAAGTTCATATTAAATAACCCCTTTAATACAATATGGAAATAATTTTACAACTCAGTTACTTATAAACAATATATTTTTTATCCCATTATAAATTTCTTATGCTTAGAAAACAGACTTGAAATAATAGGTAGAGGAGTTAAGTTAACAGAAGTGCCAGGGAAAAGTATGCAAGTGCAATCACATTGTGTGGCCTGTGGTTACCTGTTGAGCTACCTGATCATAATAGCATAACGCTGCAATAATCCTATTTTTACTGGTTATAATTGAGCCTAACTTTTGCAGTCAGAGGAGCTGGGATGCCCTACATCACACTGGGGAAGGAGCACTGTGAGAAGATAGTCTGTGTGCCCTAATGAAAGAGCTCTGGAGTGCTCCCTTGGCAACAGTGGGAAATGAGCAGAGAGAATAGACCAGATTACTTAACATCAGTAGTAATACTTTTTTCCTTTTGTAATCCTAGCAAAATTTCAACATTAAATCTTGTTTTTTTAATGTGGCCTTATTAGAATAATTTTGTATTGTGGTTTTTTTCCTTGAAATTTGTTCTTTTGTTTATTGAAATGTATAATCATTTTGGGGGTAAATGTATAAGGGCATAAAGAGAGGCTTACTTAGAAAATAATGGAACTGTCAGATAAGATGGATATAGACTCATCTATGGTCCTGCCAGCCTGTAGGCCTGGTTAACCTTACACCCATTCTGAAGAACAAAATTGAAGCTGTTTTTTTTCTAAAGAAAAATGCATTTACTGTTTTCATTTAGATCAGTGGGGAGCTTATTTTGACTGATGACAAAATCTTGGTTTTCTGCTTACACAGAAAGTAGGTATAAAAGATTTAGCTAAGAACACGTTGTATATTCTCCAAGTCCAATTAAATTTAACGTGACAGTGAGAAAGTGTCAGCAACAGAGCTCTAGAACTCCTGTAAGTTTGGGTTCTTTTCAAACTCTGTAGTAGCAGGTCCAATTACTGATCCAGTATCAATCATCTTGACTGTGTCCCACATGGCCAACATTTAATTATAGGTAATGAGTGACAAGAAACTGTTTTCACATAAAGAAACATTCTATATAAATAACTGTTGAACCAAAACATGCAATGAAATAAAATTGATTGTGGGAGCTCAATTTCTCTAGTACAAAAAGAATATTTTTCATGGGGTTCAAGGTTTATGATGAAATCAGGTGGTAGTTCTAGTAGCACATCAAATATTTGACAACTGATAGTTATAATGTATTTGATTTTCTTTTTATAATGAAAAAATGTACTTTTAGGAAAGATTCCATGGTTGGCCAGTATTTTTTTTTCTTGTGTTTTTTTCAGGAAGTTAAAATTTACCTTTTCTACCTTTCTTCATGATGTACTGTTTTGGACAAATGTCTTGTGGTCTATTGGTCTATTTTATAACTCTGTCACGATTGAAGCC
>WBNP01002044.1:609874-619971 GCA_013401095.1 Passerina amoena
CCCCCCCCCCCCCCCCACAAACCCCCGTAAAATATCCTAGAAATGAAGCAGGAAGAATAAAACTCAGGCATTATTATCGGTCTCTGAAATTAAATGGATGTGTCAATATTTTCTTTGACAAGAGTTTTATCTATGACATGAATTTAAAAAAAGATACTATTTTAATTTAATTCATATTTTATATTTTAGCCATTATAATAAGCAATTGCTGAATGACAGCTTCCTGAAGGTCTATTAGAATTGTTCAAAAATGTATAGCTAAACAAAAATTAAGAAGTTTAAAAAATTACTAAATAAAATAAGTTCTTAAGGCACCAAAAGCCACTAAGATATTGCAGTTATTTAGCCATTTTGCAATTGACATTCAGTTGAATAAAAAAAAAACTTCATGAAAGAAAAAGTATTGACCTTAATTATAGAGCGCTTGTAATCAATTCCCTGGATATATCTTTCTGGTCATCATCACCCATCAGAGAATGGAACAAGATTCATATTTTCCTTTAGCATTTCTTGCAATTCTTTCCACTTGGTTTATCCCCCTACACTGTGAAAAACTCATAGAGTGAGGCTCCTCGAGTATAAATTTCATTAATCCTCTCTTTTGCTCTTTTGCTTCTAGCTTTATAACTGAAGAGTTACTATGCTATGAGGATGATATCATTTTAAGTATGGAAGATTAAACCTTCATAGACTCCCCAGTTTCTCTCCCTATTTGCTTTAACAAGACAAGTTATGAGAAAGCAAATGATCCTGTAGAAAAGACTGATTGACTAAAGTAAGTGATTTGGAAGGAAAGAATAAGACTGAATTTACATAAAGTTGTGCACACTAGCTGAGCTCTCTTGGCTTCTTCAAGTCCTACACACATACTTATTTTTCCTTTCGTGAAGTAATTATGAATTTTTTTCAACCCAGACTCTTTCAGATTTTCTGTCCTTTATGTTTCATACATTTTGGTTTTTGCAATTGGATATCTACATATGCTTAAGGAAATTAGAGATCACTTTCAATGTAGCATTTAAAAGATGTGCAAGATAAAGTTGGCAAAAGAGGTTGTGGCTTTTTACTATGAATGGTGCTATCTTACTGGCCTATTGAGTACAGAAATTCTCATGTAGTTGTATTAGTATGATTACTTTTGGATTAAAAACAGAAAAATGCTGGGTTTTAGTTGGCACATTTCTACTTTATAGGTGAAACAGATCTTTCTTTTTACCTGTTTTTTTTCTTTTTATTGTGAAAACTTAAATGAACAGAGTAATTTAGAATAATCTACAATGTGGTAAATCATGCATTACATTTAAGAATAATGAAATATGCTGATAAAGAATGGGGAAGAGCACACTAGCCACCTAGCGTGTCTGGGTGTCTGAGTTCCAGTTAGCATGTATACATAAGTAACATATTTGAAAAAGATCAGTAATAATTCTCTGAAATTTATATTGGCTCCTTTTGAAACATTTTTGTGATTGATGTGAGCATCAGAGGTCAAAAACGGAGTTTGTTACCAAAGCTTTTACACAGGTTTTCTGTAGCTCAGGCAGTTTAGCAAGCACTGTCATTGTTTTTCTTGTCAAGAGACCAGCAGAGATCAACTGCCTTTCTTAGGTTATGAGTTCAGACTACCTTTTCCAATGCAGTGACTCCTTTTTATATTATTATACATTTCAGAATTAGCTGCATCTTATTCTCATTTTTAAAAATTCTGATACTCGTACCTACCTCAAAACTATTTTCAGCATTGTTTGGAAAGTTTAGCTAAGTTAGTTGAATTAGAAACATTTTGGTCTCTCTGCTTTTCATCTCCAGATATGCACAATTAATATACACAGGACATTATCATAAACTTTGATTACAAATATGTACAAAAAACTTTTAAAAGATATTTCAAATTTCAATGCTATAACATTTAAGTGAAAATGGTCTTCACTCAATCCAAAGTGCCAAGTCATACTTTACAGATTCTTTGAAGTGCTGCTTTAAGAATGAGGGAAGCTAACTCTACTACAACATTGCCTAAAGTCTTCTGATTAAAAATATTTTCTGAAAAATGAGTTTACATGCAACCTTCCTCTAAGCTGAAGAGGGCTTAGAGAGAAATCTCTTCTGCCTAAAATAGTACAGAAAATAAAAAATACTACTTAGAGAAGAGCAATTGTCACTGACCTCAGGACACTGACTCTTGTTCTGAATTCATTGAGACACAGGCATCCACTCTCTGGATTCATCCTCTCACTACATGCGCTTATGGTTTTCCATATCCTGCTCTGGATGTCTGAGCATTACTCTTGCAGATACAGTCAATTTCACTACTGGGTGTATAGAACTTCCAGAGAGACAAAAGTACTCTCTGCAGACACCTCCTACCATCAGTTACTGTACTATCTGGACATCCAAACTTTCTTCTTCAAGTTTCTCAAGCAGAAAACTTATTTTAAAGACATTTAAAACCCAACTTGGGCAGAGAAAGAAGCTGCGATTAACACTGTTAATATTTCCAGGCCAGTTACAAAATCCTTTCAGGCCATAAAATAAAATTCTGTGATTGGAAGTTTTATTTTCCCCAGTGATGCTAGAAAACTCCTAGCCTGAGCTGCCAACATCTGTATGTATAAAAGGATCAGGAGCTCTTTTGAATACTGAAATATTTCAGTAAACATATTAGTAATAAGCCATATAGTGGATATAAGCACACACGAGGACCTACTTACTTATATGAACACAGATGCAGCACCTCAATATTAATGTAACAAAATCAAATAGTCAGAAGGAGAAAATAAAGGCTCTGGATTTTCTGCAACATTAGGTAGATTTAATTTAACATATTTCATTTTGCTCTTTTATTTTTTTTATTAAAATGAACCAGCATGGAAAGTTGTGCAATAGATCCCAGTTTAGTAAAGTGTTATTTACACAAAAGCCTAAAGAGATCTTTATTCCATAAGATATTTAAGCAAATAGTAATACATTCATATTAAAGGATGTCCATATTATTTACTTTATGGATTTGCTTTATAGGACAATATATTCATTATTATGTTATATATATTGAGGATCTAATGCAATTTGATAGTAACTTATTCTAGATTGCTAGATGCAGCAAATTCTTAACTGTATATTGAAATTCTTTCCAAAAAAATTCTGAGTGCATTCTTCTGATAGGACTACTTGTTTCCCCCTTTGTTAAGTGTTTTTTATGCAGTAGTATGTCTCTTTGGCTTTTTTGTTTGTTTGTTTATTTTTATGGGCATTTACAATGTGCACATTAAATCTTTAACAAATTGTGTTTACACATTTATCAGTAATCTGAAATTTATTTGAATTGAAAGCACATATGGTGTTATTCAAATTTGTAAGATCTGCCTTGGACAATCTTTGTCCCAATGTTTATGAAAGTGGTTCTATTATTACATTTATTTCAAGGATGACCACACACTCGGTCTTTTACTGTCATTTCCTTTTTTAAGTTTAATTGGTTAAAGATTACCCAGTTTATTTGTGAACTGAAAACCTCTATAATTCTTTAGTTATTAAAGTAACTGTTAGCTTTCCCCTTAACCCTCCAGTATTAAAATCTGGTAAACATTCTGTTATATCAGGCTTCCTGACAGAATTTATTTTGTCTTTATTATTAAGAGAAAACTGCAATGAATATTTTAAGAGTAAGGGTTGCTTATGACTGTATGCTCCTACTCAAAAGTGAGCAATAAGAAAGTCAAGCTGTGAATTTTGCTTTAAAGCAGTTTCATGACACAGATCACGGTACTGGCGTGAAGAAGAACTACTAAATCACTCTTTGCCTTTCTATTTGCTCACCTTTTCAAGACAGCATGTACTTATATCTAGACATTCATCCTGGGATTCATGTCAGAGTAGTTTTACAGGAAGAAGAGGGAAGCTTATGTGAGAAGCTAAGGACTGCAAGATTACTTTTCCTGTGGGTATCTCACCGTCACATTTGAGTTTTTCTTGAGTCTAGACATGCTATTATCAGAATGATTGCTGATTCTGACTCACAGTGGAATGCTCTTGAATGGGTACATATAAAAGTGCAGTATTGCCTTTTGCCTTATATTTGACACAATATTCTGATCTGGGTTTTAAAACTGCCAAAGACAAAAGCTAAAATGGAATAAAAGAAATAAAAAAAAACCAGCAAAAGGCCTACACAAAAAAAAAGAACATAAAAAACCCACCGAGTTTATTTCTGAGGAGAGACTAAAGGGATAATTTACAAATTTAAAAAGATGTACATGAGAGTAAAAATTTAAATGTCAACAGACCATTAACATGAAATCAAATCATTAAGTCTTAGAAAGCTTCACAGTTCATACTCCTTCTACCATATGACAATATAGTAAGCTCATCAGTTAATAGTTCTTTGGTTACCCTCTTCTTTGCACAATGCAGTTTCTTTTTTTCTGATGGAAAGTAAATTTCAGTCAGGGCTCTGCATGGATCAGCAGCTCCCTGGGGCTGGAGGTCTCCCCATGTGGCCATAGTTTTGGTGCTGTGTGGCCAAGGCCCGTGCCACTGTCTCAGCCCTCTCAGGGGACAGGCCAAGGATGAAAAACCCACAAATCCCTAACTAATTTTATACAAAACAAGGAAAGAAGCAAAATGTAAAATTAATTCAAAATATTTAAGAGCCTCAGTTGTAAAAACTTAATTCATGCTTCCATAGTGAAAAAATGATTTATTTGGGAATGAAAGACTCTTGACATGAATAAAATTTATTTGTAGGAGTCAAATGTCCACATTCAACTAAATGTAATTGGACAAGCAATTTGATATTCACTTATAGTATGTTTAATTTTAAAGGCATTTTTAAAACTTCTTTTTACTTAAATGCAATTTTAGTACGGTTGGAGTACATTCTGCTTTTCCATTAGAAGACTTTATTTTAAAAGTATGCTCTTTCAAAACTTATTTTTACTATGACTTGTTCTCTAAGAGTTAGCGGTGCTCAGCCTAACAAAACGGAGTTGCTAAGACTCTTGCCCATAAATACATCAGGAAGGTAAGCACCAGTAATCTCCAACATTTGCCTTTCAATTTTTGTGAGCTGGGGCAGGAAATGGTCAGCCACAGAACTGTGGTGGGTTGGCCTCAACCTTCAGCCCACCCAACTGCTCTCTGATCCTCCCACCCCAGCTGGATAAGGTGGGCAAGTAATTTGAAAAAGCTCATGGTACAGACCAGGATATCAGTTAGCGATTATCACAAAGTGAAAAACGGAATGGACTTGGGATGCTTGGATCCCCACAGGTGGTGGGAGTGTTTTGTGTCCCACATTGCAGGGTCCCCAGGTAATCTGGGTCCCCCTCCATGTAGTGTGGTAGCACAGGTAGGCCCAGCTGTCTGAGTGCACCAGTGTCAGAAATGCAAAATATCTCTTCATGTCTATAGCCACCACTTCTGTGTCTTTCTCCATCACAATATTTTTTTTTTTCTAGAAACAGGTGCTTCTCTGCTAAATGTAGAGAGATATCTGTTCTCTAGAAATCTTTTGTATTACTTATCTGCCTCTTTAAATATTGTCAAAATATGTATTTCAACACTCCTCTATCTAGAAACCATCTATGAGAACAGCAGGTGATTTTGTAATTGACTCATTTAGTGTTGTTAATACCTGCACTTTACACTGTGTTGTCATAATCTGTGAGTTGTGACCTTTTATTTTTACTTTTCACAGGAAAACAAAATTGACATTAATTTTTCAAATGTACACATACTTAAATTACAAGCAAGCTCTCACCATAGCTTTCTTTTTCATTGAAGACCAGTATAAAACATTTTTATCAGAGATTTAGATTCTTGCACTTTATAGTTGCATACAGAAAGAAAAAGGGTTTCTTTCTCTTCAGTAAAAGTTAATTTAAGAAAATTTACATTTGTATTATTATGCATTTATATTAAAACATAGGCTCACTTTATAAATTTCCTAGGACCATACATTTTTACTCTAATAAAACTTTAATCTAGAACAGGTATAGCAAAATATTGAGTTCCAAACAGTGATGCTGAAATACCAGTTTTATTCTATATACATCTCTGCTAACTGAAAAATTGCTCTTCTATGGAGACACGCAACCTAGTTTTTAACCAAACTTTATTATTCATAGCATATAATTATTGGCTTATGAAAATCACAGTGCTATTACCCTCTGTCCCCCTTAAATTAGGTTAGAATTTAGACTAAGCAGAACTTTTCTCAAAATTTGTAGCTCAGATACTGATGGTCTCATTCAAGATGTAGTAAAGCATACACTTACCACTGCAGACAATTAAATGCATCTTTAAAGACACGTCCTTGTTTAAATACAATTCTTGACTCTATCAGGAATATTTTAGATTATGTAAAAAACAAGTCAAAGCAAGGAGAAACAGAAAATTATAAGATTCAGCATTGTTATTTAGAGAGAATGCAGTATGTGCTAAATTACCCAATAATTCATTAACCTTGGTAAACCTACAAGAGTACTTTAAGTTCAACATCTGCTCACATACCTTTGAAGTCTGAGGCTAACCACAAAAAATACAGTTATGCTGATTTAGCAGTTGAATCTCTAAGTTAAGATGACATTCAGAGTATAGTTTGTAATTATCAGAAGCAAAGCCCTTAGAAATGCCTGAATATTGAAAAATGCATTTCCATCAATATATCCTTCAGCATGCATTACATCATCCAGCATGAATAAAATTATAATTTTCATAAAGTCTTAATCTAAAAAATTATACTTGGCTACAGTTAATGATGTAGTTTTTATTTCCCATAAATTATACCAGGGTACAGACAGCTTCAGTGCTTCCCTAACAGCACCTCAAAAATACGTTAATATCTTCCTATAATTAATAACATGGAAAATAGAAAGTGATTTTTTTCAGATGAATATTAGCATAATGAGAAAATGAAACCCTTGAAATCTCTAACAGATATTTAGATACATTTATTCAGTGTATTTCTTATCAGATAATAATTCTTCTTGAGGCAAATAAAGAATTAAATCAGGATAACTTCCTCCCTACTCTGTTTACACTTTCTGCATAATTTAAAATCCATATTGTATATTTCTGCCTGTCAGTTAAAAAGAAATCACAGGTTTTTTCTCCTCTGTTTATTTCTAGAATACAAAGTGTACATAGCAGATATAATAGACCACTAACATATATAACATGTAGATATAATGACTGCCTTCATTTAAAACCAAAAACTTCTTCAATCTGTTGAAATGTCATTCTTACTCTGTTCTGATTGTACACATCTTAATGATGTCACATCTCTGGCTACAACTTTAAATTTACCAGAGTTAATGAAATCAAGGTGAAAAAAAGCCCTATCTTTTACTGTTTGAATGTAGAAAAGGAACAAAATTTCTTATATCTTCTCCATGTCTGCTAAAATCTGCCCCTATTGAAAGCTGCATAAACTTTTCCATTGATTTCACTTCTTCACCAGCATACAGTCTTTCGTATAGGCATGCAGGGCTCCTGGAATAAATTAGTCTCACATTAAAAATGTTGAGGTATTTTCAAGTGACTGAAGGAAGATTTGGGACAGAATCCAAGTGCCTTTTTTTTTTCTGTGACTGGTAAAACCAATTCTGACTGGCAAGTATCTCAAGTGGAGAAGAGGACATTGGTTGTTACATTGAGGCCACATTCAAGTCTTAGTATTCAACAATGAGTGGAGAAACATCTGATGGAAAACTGCATCATATGCAGAAATGTGACATTAAACACACTTTTTGCTTAAAGTTACTGTGATTTTTATTATTTCAAGCCTTCAAAAGGAAACAGCAATATCTGTGAATGATAGCTTTTATCATGATAATGACATATTGTGTTCACTAAACAACAGTTTCATATTTTACTGGGTCACACTGCTGACATTAATGGCAGTGGATTCAAGATTAAGAAGTACATATTCAGGGATACCTGCATGACTAGAGTTGAATAAATGATGATCATGAGTAACAGATGCTTGTTTTGAGTAGCTCACAGAAATATGCATTGAAATTTGATGCATTTAAAGTTATTTTTTATTTTGCATATCTCTAAAAATGTGACTGCTGTCCTCAAAATGTCAAGTGATGATTCTAAAAAGTCTCCTATTCTACACCTTCTGGTGTCATGCTTTCATTTTTTCATTTTACAAAATATATGTGCAAACTGCTCACTACCTGATGTGATATATGGGTTTGCTTCTTCAGTTTCCTTTAGCATATCAAATAATGGAGTCCCCAATTAATGATTAATTATTGACTCACTAATTAAAATGCATTAGTGTCACAGTATTTTAAACATCTGTGGAAAATTATCTATCTTCTTGAAGCTGTGTATGATATATTAGACCTGACTATATCAGCACACATTGTTATATTGAATTAACGGGTTGGTTTGCTCCATTAAATTGAATTGATTTTATAAGTTCTTACCATTATTCCTACATGCTCTTTTGTTCCTAAGCTTTGACCCATGACACCTCTGCAAATTCTTATTCTTTCAAGCAATTCAGAAATGTTACCATACTTTGCTATTAAGTTATTTTATCCCTTTTCGCTAAGCAACTTTTTCCTTAAATAGATTTAGACTTTTTTCCATGGATTTCCCTTTCTCTTTTGTTAGCCTAACAAGTCTCAAAACATTAATTCCAGCAGAATAGAAAATCAGAGGAAATTTTAGCATAAATATCCCTAGGCATCTTGTTTTCCTTTTAAGTTAAGAGCATATGCTCTCATTTTAATCGCCGTGGAGAAATAGATGCTTCTTGGGCACAGCTCAGCATTGAAGCTCTGGATCAGAGTCTGTTCAGATCACGCAGAGTAGGGAACTAAAACATAACAGTTGCCTCTGTATTATGCAGCAGACCTTTTTTATTTTCCAGCTGGGTGCAGAGGAGAAGGTTTGCATCTGAATGCCAGCATACACACAGTTAAGGTGCATAACTGGAAGTGCAAACATGGGCAGAAAATGTCGCAGACATCTTTCATAAGAAATCCTTTCTTAGGATTTCTGAGTGCTGTAGTTTCAGCGACAAAGGTAAACAATGGTTATCTGCTGCTGTGGAATGCAACACGTGTATTTGTGATTGGCCCATCTTGTGTGTTTATGGTTGATGGCCAATGAAGGACTGAGCTCTCGAGGAGAGTCGGAGAGAGCTCCTTTTGTTTTTCATTCCTTTCTTGTCTCTTGCTAGCTTAGCAGCCTTTCAGGAGAAAGCCTCTCCTTTCCCTCTTCTTTTTAATATAATGTAATATATAAATATTATAGCATAATAAATCAAGCCTTCTGATGAAGTCAACATCTTCGCCTCTCTCTCATTCTGAAAACCCTCCTGAACACTCAATAAAACGCATATTTTATACATCAAAAGTAGCTTTTAAACAACTTAGATTCATAAACTAAATGGCATAAATATCCTTTTATCTAGTATGTCCTTCCAGGCACTCAGAAACACATTTGTGTTTTATCTGTTTCTTCTGTAATTCTGAGAGAGCTTAAAGACCCATCACAACAACATTCAGGCTGTACAAGACACATACAAACCTGTAAAAAATAACAGTATGTATTTATTATAGCAATAATTATTTATTACAACAGCATTCACACCTGAATGAACTTTTATCACACTCAGAATATCCATGTGACCAAACAGGGATCACATCTTTTATGCAGATAAAAGAATTTATTCATTGTCTAAGTGATGTTTAACAGTGTAATAAAAATACAACAAGCAGATATCATTAATCTAATTGCATTGATATTAACACTTTTCAGTCAAATTGTTAAATCATATCATCATAACTAGCAATGCAGTTAAAATTATTGTGCACACAGATGTTCTAGCATCTTCCCCTTTTCTCCTTTGCAATACTCACACCTTTCTAAGCACCTACAGTCAAAGGACAAAGGCTCTTTTTCCTACCATGCAATTCTTCTGTGAGTTGCGAGCAGCCAGAGCCCTTTGTCAAGGGTAGTATGGTGTCAGTAGTGGTGATAGTTTTCTTCTTTTCTTTTTCTTTTTCTTTATTTTCTTTTTCTTTTCTTTTCTTTTCTTTTCTTTTCTTTTCTTTTCTTTTCTTTTCTTTTTTATT
>WBNP01002044.1:620371-708608 GCA_013401095.1 Passerina amoena
CTTTTATTTTCCTTTCTTTTTCTTTTTTCTTTTCTTTTCTCTTCTCTTCCTTTCATGTTTCCAAGCAGTCTGTTGCTAACACTACTCTTTTTTCCCCTGATGCAGAATTTTACCTTCAATGACCATTAAGTTTTATTAAACCCCTACCATCTGTGGCACAATTTCTTGGTACAATTGCATAAAGCTAAGCTGAAGCAAGTTAGAAGACAGTCATCAGATTGCTGGGCAATGTGGTGTTGCAGCTAAAAGTAAGCTGAAACAAACTCAAGACCGAACACATCCATAAAGCCCTGAAAAGCTATTAGCCCTTTTATTCCTAAGTTAATAAAAGCACTCTGATGGGCTAAGAACTGTGAAGAACCTACATCTGCTGTTTTGCGGTGCTATGGCTGTAATTGTTCTTCTGGGTACTCTGAATTCTTACAGAATTTAAGAGCTCATAACTTCTGTGTGGCTTTTCTAACAAATTATCATTTTCTGTTTCATTATTTTCCTTTTTCATTTGATGTTTTCTAACAAGAGTGAATCTTTCTCTGAGGTAGTCTCTTGTTTTCCTTCTGCCCACAAATCCTTAGTCTGCTTAGTGTGCTAAATTCTCTTTGAATAACTAAGATTCTAGAAGCATATTAGACCTTTTCTAACCTAAGCTTTAACAAGCAAGTTTTCTGAGGCTGAGCTACTCATCCAAAGAATGTCTTAAAGACTTTAAATAAACATCTTTTAAATAAATTTAAAATCAACACCTTTCCACTTATGTCTAAGGGCACATCCATCTAGCAGAGGATTGTAGTTATATAACTTTGTGTAAACAAAATAAAAACAATTATATGGGTTGGTTTATGTTGTTTTTCTGTGCAATGTGTCTAAAATAATGTGAGGAATTTTTTTTTTTAATTTCAGAAGTGCAGTATTTTTATAGAATGAAAGCTGGGATATATCTTGCATGTGTTGGGATTGCCTTAGGGCACATGAAAATGCTTTAACAGGAAAAAGCAAACTAGGAGAAAACACATATATATGCACACAAAATTAAACTATAATGCCTAGTGTTGCCAGGTTATTGTATTAAATTCTCCATAGTCTAATTCAGTTGAGAGTTACAATATTCGTTCAAAATACATATCACTTGAGAAGAGCTGCTGAAATTTTCATTTCCATTCAGATTTTCATTGAAAAAAGTCACCAAACCCCCAAACCCATAACCTGAATTTCTCTTAAGTCTCAGAAACTCCTTTTTTTTTGTTTTTAAAATGTGAAGTTCTAAAAGTGAAATCCATATTATTTTCAAAAGACCCCTGAGTGTGTTTTTTCCTTCATATATACTAGGATAAAATATTGATGTATTCAACCCTACATCTTCATTTGCAATTGAGCTTTCCTGTTGTTGCTGAATTTTGGAAATTCCCTGAATACAGACAATGAGTCAGGTTAAAAAATGAGACACGGATTAATCTGCATGGGGTGGAAATTTTCTACAAATCAAGCATACCAAGGAGAAAGCAGAAGAAAGCACACAATAAGGTTTACATAAACCCATCTATCTAGTACATAGCTATTGCCTATCTAATGCATAATCACTCAGTTTGTGCAACCTTATGCAATACCTGAGCCTGCATGGGCCTCTTTGGGGTCTCTGGGGGTCACTTGGGGAGGTACCCCTTACTCCATTTCAAAGTTCACCTCAGGACACACAGAGTACAAGATTGCTGGTCAAATAAGTTGTGACCTACAGCTCCAGCACATTTTCTTAAACAATTGCCAAGCAGGACGTAAAATGCAAAAGCTTTCTATAAGCAACACCTGCTTAACACACCTTATAACACCGACATGTGTTTAAAAGAGGGGTCGAATATGAGAATGTTACTATCAATTTCCATCTATAACAGAGATCAAAGAGGGACAGAGAATTCTGCTTAAAGGCACATCCATCTGTTATGGTTTCACTGGTTTATGCTATTAAAAGATAAAGTTCTTTATTACTTATATCCTTTTTTATCTGTCATGATTTTGTGACAGAAGACAACTTAAATTTTTATTATTTTCCTAGTCCTTTGTGTGATCCAGCATGTATTGTCCAACTAAATTTTCAGTTGTGAATTATTATTAACTTACCATATTATAGAAGAAGCTTTTTAACAGCTGCCAGTGCTTGTCAGTATGTGTCCAATAAACTGCAGTGTAAGTACACTTATAATGTGTCCAATAAACTGCAGTATGGGTCCAATAAACTGCAGTGTAAGTACAATTATAGCAAGACTGGTTGTGGCTGTGAAAATGTCACCTGTAATGTTTCACCACCTTTAAAAATTACATATTTAAAAAAAAAAAATGAAGTAGTTAACCTCTACAGAGTTTTCTAATGAATGAAGAAATAACCCAAAACCAGGAAAAAATTAATGCAATGAGATGCAATACAGCGTTTGAGATCCAAATGGGAAAAAGGAAGACTGTAAGATTTACAGGAAAGCAGAGAAAATATTTGTGTAGGAACTGAGGTTTTGCTTTGTTTTTTGGGGGGGGGGTTTTGTTTGCAGTTGATTAGCTTTTTTCTTTTCTCTGCCTGATACAATTTCTTTGTTTCTTTTTTCCTTTTTTTTTTTTTTAATGACACATACTGTCAGTGTAATATAAAGCCTCTGTTAGTTTTGACAGCAATAATTCAGTGATACTTCACATTTTCCTTTGGGGCCTGATTCATTGAATAGTTACCTGAGTCATTCTGACACCTGCAGTAAAAGTCACATTACTGACAGCAATATATAGCTTAATAAGATCCTTTTTTTCCACTTAGAAAATTACCATGCTTTGTAACAAAAATGTAACCACAGGGAATTTTATTAGCACGGGTGAATAGAAAGAGCAGCAAAAGCATCCTGAGAGCACTTGAGCAATGAAAAAGACCACAAGACATGTTCTACGTAAATTGAATTCATACCATATTGCGCCATGAGCTCTGTTCGTGCTTAATATGTGCATTGTGACTTTGAGGAGACACACTTAAAATGCAATGGAACTTCCATTAGGATTCAAAGATTTTGGTTTCCAATTCTACTATAGAATTACATCTTAAATAGACTTCAAATACTCTTTTCCTTTAACTTTCTCTTGGGTTGTCAAAAAAAAATCAACCTTCCTGGTTTTGTCTGACTGTCATTTTCTCTTTTTGTTTTTTTTTAAATTTCTTTCTTATGCTCTTTCTCTCTTTCTTTTATATTAAACTGTACAAAATCTTTTTACCTTTTTCATAAATTGGTAGGAATTCTTTTTATAAAGTACAAAGAAGAGGATTTCTTGTTCAACTTTATAAATTGGCAATAAAGGCAGATAAATCACCTTTTGTGGGTTTTGTTTTTTTTTCTTGTGAGCAAGAACATCTGAATATATGGTATTGCTTTGAGTTGTCCATTGAAGAAGCAGATAGAACATGGAGCCAATAATTCATAAGAAAGAGTTGGCATACTGAATTACAACCTGGTGCTGCAGCGAGTCATCAGATTTCAAATCAGCTTTTGTCCTACAGGAAGGAATGACTTTATCTTATAGAAATGTCTAAGCTACTTTTAAAGTAACACAACCATATATTTTTCTTGTTTTGGAGTCTATGTCAATGTTAGTTTATACATACTAGGTTTTTGTTAAAAGGGCTGAAGCTGGGACTTATTTGGCTGAGTGTGGTGTAGTGTTTTAAACTAGAACAGGTTTAATAGATGTACGCAGCATCCTATTCCCCAGTAGTGGGACAGGGAAGAAAATCAGAAGGGAAAAAAGTGAGAAAACTGGTGGGTTGAAAGACTTTTTAATAAGTAAAGCAAAAGCTGAATATGTAAGCAAATCAAACTAATTCATTTGCTTCTTCAAATCAGCAGGCAGTTATTTAGCCTTTTCCAGGAAAACAAGGCTTCTTCACATGTAATAGTTACTTGGGAATATAAAAGCCAGAGGCAATAGAGAAAAAAAAAAAAACAACAGGAAAAACAAAAGAACAAGAAATCACATAACTTGAGAAGAAGTCGAGGAGGAGATCACTTATCAGTTGCCATCATGGACAAAAAAGACTCAGACTGGGAATAATTTGGTTTATTGTCCATTAAGCAAGATATGAATAGTGAGAAAGAAAAGCACAAACATTAAACTTCTTTCCGCCCCCTATTCCCTGGCTCACCTTCACACCTTCATCCCCAATCCCTCTATCTTCTCCCCACCAGAGCAGTTCAGGGGAAGATGGGAAATGGGGGTTGTGTTGATAACATCTGCTCTCTGCTGCACCTACCTCCTCACAAGTTTACCCAGAGCTGGCTGGACTATGCAGAGACAGCAGGGGGAAAAAAAATCCCTTCCCCCGTGGAATTCCTCCTGCTCTTCAGGCTTTAATCTTAGTTCTAACTTCGTCTATCTTCACGACATTTTTATCCTTTCTTAAATATATTTTAAGTGAGGCACTACTATTTTGGCTGATGGCCTCAGCCAGGCCTTCTGGTGAGTTCATTGGGGCCAGCTGCGATGTGACATGTCCAACACGAGCAGCCTCAGTCTCTCCTCACTGAGACCACCCCTGCAGCCATCTATTGCCACAACTTTGGCATCTAGATTCAATACAGTTTAATTCAGTATTTCCTGATTTCATAAAGGGCAAGACCACCTTCTTCTCCACTATTTGTTCTTGCAGTATCATTTGGTTCTCAATAATTTTTTGTTCTGTCATGTGTGCAAACTGGAAATTTATCTGATAACACTATCCTCTACACCTCCACACAGCAGAAGAGAAGAGAAGAGAAGAGAAGAGAAGAGAAGAGAAGAGAAGAGAAGAGAAGAGAAGAGAAGAGAAGAGAAGAGAAGACCATTACATTTAATGGTAGCATAATCTTACCTGAAATGAAAATAATACAATATTATATTTTAATATGGCATGAGTGGATAAGGGCAAATAATATTTATTTTTTATTTGTGACTAAGTAGATACTCTTTATTCATCATTCACTTTGTTTTTTCTTTTCTAATTACTATGTAGGTCAATCATCTCATAAGAACTCTCAGTTCACACATCATATATCATCTAGCTTGTGCCTCCTTTTCTCTCCCCTTACTAGATAATAAAAACTTACATGTATTTATCAAACATACAACTTGTAAATTCTATGGAAACATTTCAAAGCCAGTAAAAGAACTTCAAGCAGTTTGTATTTTCTATTGGAAAGAATAGTAGTGAGATACGCTCTGTCTATGATTAATAAGTAGCAGACAAAGATAGTCCATCACAATTTTAAACACAGGAAGTTCAAATAAAATAATTGAGGATAGACACTCAGAGGCTGATGAATAGAAGTTATTTCTAAGATTAATCACCATTTTTGAAGAAGAGAAAAGATAAGGTTACATGTTTTTTCATCATGAACTTATTAAAATATACCTTTTTATTTTCACTAGACTGACAATATTATTAGAACTCAAACTAGAATAGAATTATGTAATCTTCTTTTTATATGGTAGATCTAGACCACATGTCCATAAATACTACCTGGTTTTGGTGTTTGTTTTTTTTTTTTTTCTGTTCATGTGCAAACTCTTCAAAAGCCAAGCCAAACAAAAATCCTCCCACTGCTCTCCACAGTATATGGTGATGCAGGCAGAGAACAAAAAAGACCTGAAGACAATTGGTAACTAACATATAAAAAAACAGGTAAAGACTGAGTGGATTAAAAAAAAGACAGAACACAAGCAAACCCCAGAATATTTATTAATCTACACACAGCAATTAAGACAGCAAGTTTCTGACTGTTATCAACTGTTTTGAAGAGATTACCATTACAGGGTCTCTGGAGGAGCACAAAGGAAAATCATAGGTTGCACACTAGCTGATAGTCTTGACTGGAAAGAATGTTGCTCAAGAGGCTGAAAAGCTGCTCATTTTGACATTCTTGGCCAGCATTGCTTAAAAAGAAAACAAGTTGTCCTTATATGTAATGTAAGATATGTGGCAGTTCAAGTCTAAAGATTGTCCATATTAATGTTAAGGTTTCAGAACACTAAGCTGTTAGTGAGTTATTTACAATAACAGCAAAAGCAATGTAGTTTCCAATAGGCTAGTAATACAAATTAGGTAGGTTTTGTTGCAGTGTGATATAAAATTTATTCATACAGGTTGAACCTGATCACACATCTCACTCTTTACAAAGCCATAGATTGCCCCTTGCAGTTAAACCTCTGAAATAGGGGTTGAGATAAGGGCAGGAAGATCCCTCAGCAGTTACTGTCACGGGCAAACAGACAGATATCAAGGAAATTGGTTTAATTTATTACCAATCAAACAAAGGTAGGACAAGGAGAAATAGAGCTACGCCTTAAAAGACCTTGCTCCACCCTTCCTTTATCCTGGACTTTAGTCCTTAGTTCCCTGTCTCCTCTGTCACTGTGGTGAAACAGCCTTTGTGCATATGAGAAGAACTGAATTATCTCATCTGCTAGATGAAATGAGTGTTGCTTCATCTCTTGTTCAATGAAAGCAGTTTGGCTTTCAGAAAGACAAATTGATTGAGAGTGAAAATTTGATCTCAAAAGATCCAATGAGTTGATACAAACGTCTAGGAATGATCATAGAAATTTTTTGGAATTATAAAGTTGGAGATAAGCTTTATAATTCCCTTAATTATGCCTCAGGAAGGAGCTATCTTTTGAGGGAATTATCTGCAAAAGTTGCAAAACATCTTTTTTTCTGTGATTACATGATCCTCTACATTAGTCCTCAGCGTGTAAATAGGGAATTAAAATTTTATATTTTTCAACTGCAGGGCATCCATCGTTACTTATTTTCCTAGAAATACAGTTTTTGGAATGGCAAAACATAAGACTCCATTTCTAGCTAAGAGGGGAATATGTGAAACCCTAAAAAATAGTTTTCTCATTTTATCAACCGTCCTGTTAAATGAGAAATAAAAAAAAAAAGAGAAAATGCCACTTACCCCTGAATTCCATACACTACCTTCAGTTCAAATACAGCTTTTTTGCATTTTAAGACTAACCTTTGATATCAGAAAAGAAAGAAAACTGGCACAGTTAGCATGCAAACTATTTATGCATTCCTTAAAAAAAAATACCCTTGTCTATGAAACTCTCAGTGTTGTGAGGACAAGGGAATATCTGGCAGAGAAGTTCCATTTTAAAAGTCAGAAGCCAGATTAACGAATAAAATATCAACATAGGATAGTAACTATGTTGTCAGCAGACCAGAAAAAGGCTAAGGAAAGAAATGAAGTGAAAGATCTTCCTCCCAAAGCAGCAGTGTTTGCAGTGGAAGTGACAGAGCTGCTCAACATGTGTGCAGAACTCAGTGAGTCTGTATAGTCTAAATCACATTTCCAACAGCAGCGCCTTGCACTTGTCCTTGTTGAGCCCCATAAGGTTTCAGGTGCCCATGTGTCCCCATGTGTTTCTAGCAAGAGGAAGATGATGGACTTGAAGGCAAGATTCAGCCATGTCTTCATATAGCCACCCTCAGTTTTTATGCTGGTACAGCTGTTGTCCAGTTAGGGACTATTTTGTAGCTCTTGTCACTAGTAACTCTTCTGCCTCAGAAAATAAGATAAATACTGAATCTCATCATGATTACTGTGCTATGCTATAAAGGGACCTTAGCCAATAAATAAATCTCTTTTTAAAGTGCAACTGTACAAATTACAACAATTCTTTTCCCCGTTATCCTGTCAATCAACACAGAATTTTGCTCATTTTTTTCAAGGTATACTATAATTGTGATTAATGTGTGAGAATATATTGTGCCATTGGAGACACCTCTTGATGTATAAGATTGAAAAGATTATGTAAATAATTTAAAAGAACTAAATATCTGATAGTATATAAGGCAGGTATAATTTAAAGGAAAGTGAAACTCATATTTTAATTTCCAGAGTGCTTTTGTTGATGGAGGAAAGAATGAATCCTGAGCCAGCCTGGAACAGTTCTTGCAAATTTTCAAAAACTCTTTACCTAAGACTGGGTGTTCTTTAAATGCCACATAATTAACCAGTGAATTTTTCACATGTAAGATTACATAAAGTATACTATTGCCAGTACTCATAATTTGCTTTGTTTCTTGGTTTTTGTCCTTTGGTCATGATCCAGGCTGGTTCCAGGCTTCTAAATTGAAATGTCACGCAGTTGAAGTGACACAGAGATCAGAGTATACAAAGTCTTGCTGTAGCCATTGGAAATCCAGTCTAAAGATACTCATCTTGCTTTGAAGGAGATACATATGCTGAGACTGTTGGCGACTTACACAAGAGATATAGTGAGAGGGAGGGGGAACAACATGATATAACTTAGAATTTACCCCTTGTTTGAGCAAAGTGATGGAGTAGATGATTTCAAGAAATAGTTTCCAATGTTAGCTGGAATTTTAAACTTTCTTCTTGAACAAAAGCAATTAACAACTTACATTAAAAAACCCAGGATGCTGAGCACATCTGTTGATAATGTTTTCAAATGACTGAACTGCACTGTGCAGTATATATTTTGTGGAGCAGCTGTTCTCAGAAATAGCTGCTGGAAAAATGAAATCTTGCTTTTACAAATGATATGCATACTTTATAAACTTGCATTTACCAAACCCTATTGCAATATTTACTTGAGTTATTGCTATGCTCTTACCTCAAAATTTGATGAGGTAACCATATAACACTATGACCACCATGTATCAGTATGAACAAGCATCACTATAGATATTTTTCTACACATGTCTTTGTTGGAAAAGGTAAGAATACAGGGTTGGTAAAGTATAGTTTTTCCTTTAAACTTAACTTGATGATAATTACTACAAGAAATAGCTTTTTTTCATTTGTTGTGTACCTTCAAATTTTCTTTATGGTGTCTACCATTTAGGATGATGAGGGAGCCTTTCTGAGCCATAGTTCAAAATAATTCCTATAAAAAGCATAAATGTTTAGGTTTGAATATGCTTTCTGAAGTATATTCGCTTTCTGAAGTATATTCGCTTTCTGAAGTATAATATGCTCTCTGAAGTATATTTGCATAGCACAAATTATTCCCTCTTTAATTGCAATGATTTTTAGTTATTAAATATTCACAAGAAAAAAAACCTCAAAATTATACAATAAAAAATGATCATCATTACTGCAATATTTTAAAATATTTTAAATAGAGATAATACATTTTAAAATACCTTAAGAATCATTCTAGATAATGACCTAATTACCAATCATATTTCATCTCAGGGATATTTATTTTTATAAAACCTTTTATATTTAGAGAAATTCATTTGCAATAAAAGATGCAACTAAGCATTTTAATGTGGAATGCTATAAAGAAAGAGCTATTTATTTGAAATTGAGTTTGTTTATGGGATTTAATAAGTAATAGAAAAAGAATATACACTTTAGTGTTCAAAATCCTAAGGGGAAAAATATTAATGCAAATTAGAATTATAATGCACAAAAATTCTTGCAACATTGATGAAATTAAATTCAAGATAATCCCATTATATAAAGACAGATTTCCCAATGAGTCTGCATATGTCACTGAATTAAAAAAAAACCAAAACCTATGCAATTCTAATAAAACATAGATATTTTTGTTAAACTTAATGCTTAATGTGATTTCAATTTACTTTTCTTCAGTCATTTGCATTTTCCTATCTTCATATATTAGATACTTTTGCTACTTTTTTCCAGTTTTTTGATGTTACTTTCATGACTACAATTCCGGTTTGAATGACTGCTCAGAAACTTGTAGCACCAACAGATTCAGACAGTAGAAATCAGTTTTGATTCTTTTAAGTTCAACTTTTAATAAAGTCAAATGGCCAAATCTAAGCAGAAACTATGATGCACATCCCAGGTGTTTTGGGGTCACCAGTGTCCAACCTTGATTTAAAAACAAACAAAAAAAGCAAAGTCCACTTACCTGAAGTTAATGGAAGTTTAGATGTTTCATAAACCAAAACAACAGCAGCAGATCTAAAAAAAAACTCCCTAAACTGATACTCATAATTCATCCTCCTTACACTGTTGAGTTCTTTATACTAGATTACTTCTGTTCTCTTCCCTATATTTTGCATTCCATTGTTTCCAGTAACACAATTCTTATTTTCTCAATAAAAAAAATCGGTATTTATAAGTATTAAAAAATATATGTGTTCTCTAATAATTGTTAAAAATGTAATGTTAATGATAATCTCATCACTTTTGGTTTTAAAATAATTAAATTTTGAAAAGACCAAAACAAATATTAGAAGTACTTACTAACTGTAGAGAAATTTTCTTTGGTGCCTTTGTGGGAGTGGCAAAAATTAAATTTAGATGGATACATGAAGCTGTGTGTCTGTAAAGCATAGAATTTATGGAATACTTCTATTTTAAAAGAATCTAAAACAGAATTAAGAAAAAAAATCACTTTTCTATGCACAGAATGAAAAATGAGTTAAAGAGTCATTAATTTGGCTTAAATCTGTACCTAACTAATGCAAACAATAAAGTATCTTACATGAAAAAAACCAAAAATCTACCAAATCCAAAGAATTTAGAAACAGAAAAAACAATTGAACGCAGTATTTGAGGTGTGACTTCACCAGTGCTGGTTTGCAACTTATTTTCATCAAGTGAATAATTGAGTTATTCAGAAGTGAAAGTGTACCTTTTGGTTTTCTGTTGCTTCTAATGATTTTTATTTGCCAGATTCATCATATCTTTTATGACCTTTCCCAGAAAGACTAGAGAAGTCTGTAGTAGAACAGTTTAAATTGCTTTGTTTTTGAAGTGAAAGTTGGAGTTTCAAATACATAATCTAATTTTAATAGACAGCATTCCTTAAAGAGATGACATCCTTTACACTCTTTCAAGTTTATATTCATATAAGTTTCTGTTAAGATTGATTCAACAGGCTGAGCTTAATGCTCTTTTTTATTCAAAAAAGTTTCTATCTATGTTATTGACTCATTTCAGGATATCCTTCTTTCCTAGCTAAGGGCTTCAGAGGTATCAACAACTCTGTTTGCTAATACTCCCCTCAGCTCCTAGAGGGGTTTTTGTTATTACTTTGCTGCTGCATTTCCTTTTGAATAAAACATGTCTGAAGAAAACATTGCATAACTGGGACTCGTTCTACATTTATCTCTTCCTACTTCTTTACTCAATTCTTTAAATACAGTACTTTTTTTTTTTCCCTTCCTCCCACACACTCAAAATATGCAAATTTTGGATTGCTTAATTTTTTTTCAAGGTGGAAACTCTTTTCTACCTCAATCCTTTGTAATCATTATTTTCATTAACTGCATTATCAGTTTCAAAATAAATAGACACAGTAATACCATTAAAATCTAAGCCTTGATATTGAGAATTTTACTTTGGTTCAGGTTTTTTATGGCGTATTAAGATTTACTTGGGAGGCTGCTGATAATTAGTGCTCATTGGAAATTCTAACCTGCTTCTGAATGAAGAGAAGGTTTTTGCATACTGTCCTGGCAATGAACTCTTCATTTATACAGCTTAGATAGACAAGTAACCAAATCTCAAAGCATGATATGTGGACTTAATTAAACTTACTTTTTTTTTTTTTTTTTTTTACATGTAATAGAATATAGAATGACGTATTCCAAAATATTTTAAAAGTATTGCTATTTTATTAGTCATATAGATATAATTTAACTAAATTTCTTTAAAAATATTAAAATAAGAGGGAGTGGATAGCATTATTTTTTCATTATTTATTGGGTTGGAAAAGGATATATTAATTGTCATGATTAATGATATGATAGTACTGATTAAAACAAAAATGCACACTATTACTCTAAGGAACAGTATTTCAAAGAATTTTATTAATATATTTACTATCTGTGTATTGATTAATATATGTATAGATTAATATTTATTACTTATATATTATTTAATTTGCTGCTTTCTCATCCCTTTTGCCTGTCTTTGAAGAAGTGAAACTTATAAATTGTCCATCACTTCCAGCCAACTTTAATTTTGCAAAATTAAATTTGCCAAAAACCTGATTTTAAATTTCCAAATCATTTTTTGAGAAAAAATACCTTTCAAAAGTTACAGACTTTTTTTACAAATTTCTGATAGAAACCACAGTTTTTCCAATCTAGTCTGCTGAGCTGATCTTGTAAAATTATTTTTTTAAACCTAAACTAAATCTTGTTAATAATATAATTTATATATTTTTAAAATGAAAATTATATTTTATATCATTACTTGCAGCAGCATGTAGTTTTTTTATAGAAGACAATATCCTAAGGATGGATAGGACTTTATAGGAAGCAGTGTTCTTTCAAGAGGAGCTATGAAAAGACAACCTTCAGCAAAGTCAATGAGAAGGACTATGCTGAAATATATAGAGAATTGTTTCTTCAGCATATAGAACAATAAAAGGGTAAATGCTTCATTTACTTAGTTGATCTTTAGTATCTAGATCCTTCAGTGAACTTCAAAATCTTATAGTTGCTATTCATTGCCTCTACATTCTGTGTAGAACATTCATCCTGAACAAAGTAGGACCAAAATGGGAGAAGAAAGAGGAAGGATGCACAGTTTTATAACCAGGGAAAATGAAGATTGTGCTATACCAGCCCATACTCTGCATCTTTAACTTTTCAGATGACAAAGAAATGCTGTAAGTTCCTTCACAATGATTGGGAGTCACAAGAAAAGGCTAAGGCTAGTGTGTTCACATGCAAGATCTCAGTTTAATGACAGGTTAATCCATCCGGCTGTTTCTGTGCTTAGAGGTGTAGGAAGAAAAGCTAAATTCACAGTGTTACTCATAGCCAATACTTAAAATCCCACAACATAAATATATTTATAAATAAATAGAAATATATAAATATATGTTTTGCAAGATATAAACATACTCCAATATACTCTAGTCTCTCCCCAGGTTTATTTGTTTTAAGTGCCACTAAGACTTCCTTTATTATCTCAACATATTGTACGGTGCTTCCTGAAGATTTGGAAGGGCATGAATCAAATTATTTTATATTGAAAAGTAAATATCAGAAAGAAATAAGATCACTAGATTCAAAACAAACATTAGAATTCCTTATGATAGTAAAATCACCTTATTATAGTACTCAATTTCTGAGTAAATTCTTTTTAGGAATGCACCCGGGATGGAATGTGTACAAGTGAAAGCTGTAGCTTGTTTTTAACATCAATGAAAAGGATAATAATTTTAATAAGTCCAGAGAAGACACTTATATGTCTTTACAGTGAAATGAATCCTTAATAGTAATTTTTTTTTGAGAAATGAAAGTGAAATTCTTGGTGAGAATACTGAATCACTGAGAAGTGAAAATTGTCTAAAAAAAATTACCAAAGAGATTTCACCACAATTGCATGACATTTCTAGAATCCTTTTCCTGAAAGGATTTGTTACTCTCCTGTGAAAATCAGATGGACAAAATGGTCAAGCAACCTGAACAAGAATGTCTTGTTTGAATAGGGGTTTGGGATGAGGATATACATCTAGATGAGCAGTACTTTATTGGTGTCAGTCTCTGTGTGTTTTGTCCATGTGCAAACTTAATGCTTCTACGTAGTGGTGACACAAGGTGAACTTCATGTAACATAAAACCGAAATAATTTCTGCATAGAACACTCGAATTTGTTAATGATTACACATATTAGTCACAGAAGTTTCAGATTGTATCCCAGAATTGGTAACAAATTCGATAAGGTCTACAGGGGGAATATATTACAGTCTACTGGATTAGCAAAGGAAAAATTGTTATTGTAGTAATAAGCTTTGTGCTAACTCTTGGAAGCGTCAAGATTAAGACCTGTCAGACTTGCTTTGTCTGAATTTGGGTTGGCCTGGGCTTGCCTGGAGATTTTCTTTAGCCTGTTTAGGAACTGAAAATTGAACTATTTCTTTTTGCTTACTTTTTATCGTTGTGTCACAAACATATAATAAATTAATCATAGATTTCAAAATAACACCAATACAATGTGGTTATTCTCTATAGCATAAATTGCCTACAATGATAGAATAAAATTTCAAGTTCAAGAGTGCAGGCATATGATGACAACAAAGGCCTTCAAAGCACGGGCATGGAATAATACGGGAGGCCTCAGGGCTTTTGTATTATTGAACAACATACTAGGGATCAATTAGAGGTCACTAAAGGAATCCAGCCTGGGGAGACTGGTAACTGAGATTTTAATAGTAACAAAGAGAAAAAAGAATCCAATATATGTAGGAGCACACCATTCATAATTTATGTGTATGTTAGGTGGAAGTGCAAACCACTGAGGAACAAGCAACAGGCAGAGCATGTTAAAAATATATATAAAAATAGTCCCAAAAAGATGTTCTAGTAAAGAAAAGGAAAATCTCACTGTAATTATTACATCTGCTCTGAGAAGGACTCAATATGCTGGTGATTTATTACAACTCATTACATTTTCTTGAAGACTCAAGTGTTGACCTAAGTACATGAAAGGATTTTGGAAGAGTGAGCACAACAGTGAAAAAAGAAGTTTTGTGTACAATTATTGTAACATTACTCCTATTGAGACTATCCTTTTCCTGTTATAATGTTTTATATTTTCCTTCTCTTTCTGTGATAATTTTATCTACATAAATTATGCACACGTATATACATAAATAGCTAATTAAGATTTCGATTGACTACTAAGAAATTCTTGGCTTTGTATATGAGGTTTGTTCCTTTGGTTCCCTTGCATGAGTCAATTTAGGCTATTAAAATTTAGCTGCAACTATACATGTTGAGGTGATCATAAGTAAAATGTGGCCATGCCAGAATACAAAGACTCATAATGCATTTTTGTGACTGCTGAGAGTATTTATATCCACAATCAATAGACTAGTTGAGAGTGCTGGACTTGTATGTTTACTAGAATCCATAGGCAGTCAGGCTGTATGGAATTGGAAACAGTGTCATCTCAGCCCTAGGCTGTATGGCTGATGTGGTTTCAGGAAATTATTAAAATAACTTTTTATAATTTATCAGTACATTACAGTCTATTAACATATATATTTTAAAAAATATATTTATATTTGTTTATACATTATGTTATGCATGCTAGGGCTATTACTGAGACTATTAGATGATCACAGGATAAAAATGACTATAACTATGTGAAAAACTGGGAAAATTATGTCATTTTTTTGGTTAGTAAGGATGTCACAAATTGTAATTAAAATTCTTTGTTGCTGGAGCTCTTAGGACATTTGAAACAGCTAAACTGACACACAAAGTCTTGAAAGTTTCCCATTATAATCAGATGCATAATTTTTATTTTCACCAACATAAAAATGATGGTGAAAATAACATAGGATGAAAACTTGTAACAGATTTTTTCAATAGTTTGCTACAAATTTATGATTTTAATACATTAATGATTTTGCTTACATCTCCCCATACTAATCTTATGAAGAAATTACTCTATCAGTGTACCAGTTCCATTTCTGATTTGACGGGGGGAACTTTTCCTCACTGTGAAGGACTGAGGCATAAAGCAAGAGCAGAATGAAGTGAGTGAATTGTGACTGCCAAGTAACAATAGGGTATCCAGCTGTTCAGAAAAGCACTAGCCATTAATAGCTGGTGTTGATTTAACCCTTCTCTCTGAAGTGCAAAATGTTGCATGCCTAAGTGTTTGTACAGTCATAGGCAGAATAAATTTATTGCACAAAGTAAATAGAATTATATCACTCTGTAGTTATCAATCACCTACAGGTAAACCATCCATAGAAGTTGTCATTGTAGACAGGCCATTGTAGATTCATGTCACCTCAATATTGCACTTTATTTTCTGAATATAGGGAAAAAATAACTAGCAGTTACCTGTAGTATAAGATTATGCATTTTTGTTACATTCTTAAATAGATAAATACTCTGAATAGTAAATAAAATAATTTCACATGAAATTGAGTTTATTGTGATTTTTATGTATTTCAATTATATTAAAGGCATCTCTTTAATACCATTTACAAAATTAATTTGCTGAAAATTTGCATTTGGCTACTGATGAAAAAACAATTTACCATCTTACATTAAATGCAGTATACATAAACTATACCACAGAACACTGAGATTGATATATTTTTACACACAGGCTCCTTGAGACACCTTGAGAAAACTGTGAGTGTATATTGAGTCAGTATCAGAAAACTGCCTAGAAAAGCTGTGGTTGCTGTAACATTGATATCTTTGTGTAGAAAGAATGGAGGAGAGACTAGAAAGTGAAAGACTGGATGTGGATGATGATAAAACCCTGGAGAATTATAGATATATAATATAGATAAAATTTACTACATATACTGGTTTTCTATGGAGGAAAGGTGAATCCCTGTGAATATGGCTAGAGCTGTATTAATTTTTCTCTTTTGTCTATGTTTTTTTTTTTCACTTCCATAACCTTTCTTGCATTAATCCTAGTTTTCTTCTGTATATCTATAACTTTACTGCATCTGTGAGCTGAAAAATAATGCTTTTATTCTTTTAAGATGCATTTATCCTGTGTGTTCTGTGCCTTTGTGCATATGTAAAGACCAGAAAACTGTTATTGTAGTAATAAACTTCTCTTCCAGAAATTCATCTAAAAAGATAAGTATTCTAAATGGTGGAGTTGATAAACTCATCCGAAAGTACATCCTTAGTTGTTAAATGAAAGATTTCTACCTTAAGACAGGAAATCTGCATGTGAAGTCCTCCATAATAATTACATTTCAATGATCCATAACTTTACTGAAAAGGTTTGTCAATCTTCCATTAACCATTGTTCTATTTACTAAATTTTTTACAGCAAACTGCTTCTCCTAGTAATAATTATCATTTATACCTAGGCCTAACTCCAGAAGACGTCTTCAAAAAATTATAATCACATGAAAGATTAAAGTTTTAAATGCTCTGGAAATACTTAATACTGCATAGCTACATGCCTAAACCCTTTTAAAGTGTGATTGAGAGCCTACATATTCAAATTCATATCTGTTTTGCAGCAAGTGGATGTCAAGGCTGCTTAGTGATCTGGTCAAAAGATACATGCAAAGTAAAAATTGCATATGTTTGGGGAAAAAATGGTCTTCAGTGTTCTTTCATAGTTCTGGATGAAGAAAAAGTAGCAAAAATGAATAATTAAAATACAAAAAGGATTCAAAAGAACAAAAAATGCAGGGATGGATGTTGATTAATGGTGCTGGATGTCACAGGAAGCTCAAATTCAATCATTTCAAGCATGTATCCATGTTGGCATAGCATAATTTCAGTACCATCACTGAATACTCTTGAAGTGAAACACCACAAAATTCAGATTTATTTAACTGAGCTTTGAACTCAAAATTAATTGTAGTCAAAATTAATTTCTGTGTGCCAGTTATGGATATGATATCCATGAAACTACCATGAATAAGCAGAATAAAACAATACCACATGATGCATTCATATAATAATTCTATACTTATTTCAGTAATGGAAATTTAGATCCTGTCATGTCAAATTTGGAAATGATCATGTGATGAGACTGTTCCTCCATTTCTCCAGATTGCTAACCCTAAGGTTCTCACATGACCAAATATAATTTTGTAATTAAATAACTACATCCCTAAAATGTTTTAGTTTTTCATAGCACACATACATAGGTTTATGCAAATGTTCTCCCTGGTTACATCTTTCAGAAATCTAAATCAACACTGATGAACCCCTTGCATTTTTTTGTTATACAGATTTAAGACTATTCTCCTTCCCAGCAAAATTTTAAATTATAGGATAGTGTAATACCAGCATAATTAGAGCATATAAAGCAATATAAATAATATATTATATTTGTAAACAATATAATGGAGAGGAAAACTGCTGCTAATTAAGCATTTGCAAAATACTTTCAAATCTGAATTATGATAATAAACAAAATATATACAGAACAAAACAATAGAAAAAAATAAAGGCATTATTTTGCAGTTTCTTTTGCATTGTGAGAAAACAAAATGAATTTGTTTTGCCTGAAAGCATCTGAGTCCTCTATAAGTGAACTTATATGTGATGTGTATTCAAATCAAATTAAAGGAGTGGAAAAAAAAGTATTCCAATAAAATTTTAATCCTGAAAACTATTAGCTCAAAAATGAACCCTGAAAACTTAATATTGTTAAGTTTGCTTGCTAAATGTAGAAGATGAAAGGAAAAAAAGGACTTGCAAGCCTCACTAGATATGCCATTTTCTCCATAGTCTTCACCAACAATGTGTCTCAGGCCTTTGTGATTAATGAAAAGGTTTCTGGTAGAGAAAAAAACATCAGCAGTGGATGAAGATCGAGGACTATTTAAGCAACCTTTACTCATGAAAACACATTGCAATTGACAGACCTGTAGAGCTTCCTCTAGTAACAGATGTGGAAGGTGTCTTTGTGCAGCTATTGCCTATTATCTTTGAAAGGTGATGAAAAATAGAGAGGTTCCTAAAAATTTTAAAAGGGCAAATCCCCTGACTTTTTGTCCTGCTACATAATTCTTGACAAGATGTTACGTTTGTTATGAAAGAAACTGGAACTTGGCAGGAAAAGTGGAAAAAGCTGAGGAGTGGGAAAAAATATAATGGAGAGGATGATTGTATAGTGCATATTCAGAGGTCAACCCTAAATCTCATCCAGAGCATAGAACACATGTGCACAGAGATAATTTGAAAAATAATTCTTAACTATATGTCTATAAATACAGAAAAAATATTTTTTGAGGTTCATAATTCTATCAATGCGTGTAAAACATGGTAATGTTTTACTGAATTGCTTAGATGGGAAGGAAAGTTGAAGTTTTGGAAGCATTTGAAAGTATGACAGCCACAGAGGTCAGAATAACACTGAAAATGAGCAAAGTTCAAAGAATACATACAGTGGCAAGATGTACTCATATAAAAGAGGCAAAGAATAGGATGAGAAAGAAAATCAACCAATGCCTTGAAAAAAGACACACCTGAAAACAAACTTCAGATAGTCAAAATCTGTCTTTCTGGTACTGAGGAATACACCCCGTTTCCTTTTTCAGTCAGTTTCCCAGAGTATCTCGCATCTCACTGGAATTATAGAGGCCTTTATTTCAGTCAGATAAAAATGAAAGAGGGAGAATGAATAGCTAACCTTTAAAAAGGTTATACATCCATTTAAAAGCTATTTATGCTGCCAGTTTTACTTAGTCTGAACATGCTTCACCACCCTTGTCATGCTGCACACTTTGTAACCTTCCATTAAATTTTCCAGGCTTTCCTGGTCTGGTATGCACTTAAATATCTCCCAATGGCTTCTAGTCAAATAATAGAGTTCCTGCATAAAATTACTGCGCAAGTAAATTATTAGGAAATCAGAAAAGCAAACAAAATAATTTCCATGGAAATTAATTTTAGATTTAAAACCTTGGTCACAGACACTTGAAAAAGACAGGTTTATAGTAATTTTCAGGCTTAGAGAGCATAGGATCAAGCCTGATGAGGTGAGTGAAGATCAGAAACAGGCCTGGGATGTTGAGGCAGGATCACAGTGATGAGACAGAGCTCAAGTCTAGCCAGGAAAACAGCCTTCAGTTCAGGATCCATGGGATCCAGTTCTGCTACAGCCGAGCTAGAGATCACTGAGACTAAAACATCGCTCAGATAATATAGGAAGACCTAGGCAGAAATGGGACTTCTGAGCCCATGGATGTTGGTGAGGGCCCCAGGTTTGCTGCTCAGGGACTTTTAGGTTTACTAGTGCCCTCAAACACCGTACATTTCTCCTTTGTCTCTCACACAAATCTTAAAATCACATGAATTATCAACTGGTGTTCTATACACATGGAAATATAAAACTGATTTTAAGAATAATATAGATCTGCTCCCATCTTAGGGGAAAAAAAGAAAAAGAGAAAATATTATTTTTTTATACATTTCATTAACCACCGGGTTGAAGATGCAGCTCCGCTAACAACTTTAAGACACTTCATTAACATTTATTTCTGGAGAAAAGAAGGGTGTAAAATTATTAAATAGTGTCCAAAGAAGGGCAGTAAAGACAGTGAAGGGTCTGGAGGGGAAGCCATATGAAGAATGACTAAGACCACTGGGTCTGTTCAGCCTGGAGAAAGGGAGACTGAGAGGTGATCTCATCACAGTCTGCAACTTATTGTGAGGGCAAGAGGAGAGACAGACACTGATCTTTCCTCTGTGGCGACCAGTGAGATGACCCAAGGGAATGGCCTGAATCTGTTTTAGAGGACATTTTGTTTAGATATTAGGAAAAGGCTTTTCACCCAGAGGGTTGTTGGGCACTGGATCAGGATCCACAGGAAAAGAGTCACAGCACAAGCCTGACAGTTCAAGAAGCATTGAACAATACTCTCATGCCCATGGTGTGACTTTTGGGATGTCTTGCGCAGGCCTAGAATTGGACTTTCAATGATCCTTCTAGCTCAGGATAATATATGATTCTACAATTCTATTTGTTCTGAATTTACATTTCAATCTGTATGTTTTAATACAAATGATTTATGCTAAACTACAGGAATCTAATTGGTTTGAAATGAAAGTAAGTTTTAATGTAATCTACTCCTGGCTCTTTATAACTGCAAACACAAGAAGATCAGGAATGAATCCTTAGCCCTAGGAATACAGCTTGCATTCACTGCTTAAATGGCTGGAATAAACACTTCCAAGACTGCTCTTTGCAGAGCAGGCTGGCAGTGGCCCTATTGCTGCAACAATGTTCTGAGTCCAAAATCACTCTGCCCATAATTATTCTTTCTGTACTTTTCTCATTTTAGTTCACTATTTTGTTAATATGATGTTTAAAAAGACTTGACAGCCGGTAAGGTAAGCATTTCTCATGCCAGCACAATGAGCAGTGGAGCACCTTAGTGCCCTAATACAGTGCACAGGGGGATTTCTTAATCAGGAAAAACTCATAAGATTCAGGAGTGGCCAGGAGCCCATGGTTTATGCAACAATGGCTGACTAGACTTGTGCAGGGCCAATATCTCAAAGGCAACTGTCAAGAATATGGGGCCAAATTCCTTTCAGTTGTGCCAAACAATAAGGCAGGGAACAATGCCTATAAAGTAAAATATAAGAAGTTTCACCTCAACATGAGGGAGAGCATCTTTACACTGGGCATGGCAGAGCACTGGAACAGGCTGCCCAGGGAGGTCACGGCATCTCCCTCCCCAGTGACATTCAAAACCCACCTGCATGCATTCCTGTGTAGCCTGCTCCAGGTGACCCTGCCTTGGAATTGGATTTGGACTAAATGATCTCCAGAGGTTCATTCCAACCCTTACAATCCTGTGATTCTATAAGTGTAAGCTCTGATGATTAAAACAGCCTAAAAAATGTGTGGTAACTTTAGTGCTCATTCTAATCTTGACTCAGACTCTGGTTTTAGTGAGTCATTTTGCTTAGATAGGCTTTCTTGCTTTTAGCAGAGACAACCTATACATCACTGGAGACAGTGTTAGAATCAATACTAAGGTTTCTGCTAGTGGAATAGTAGTATTTAAATACTTGTATAATCTCATTCAAACTGATATAAATTGTGTTAACTTTTAAATTAAAGTTGCACTGAGACAGTGATGAAATGTATACACTTCACACTGGAACAGTTTGAATGTGGTAAGAAATAGCCTAAATGCATCCCTAAACTGTGATAAAGAAACTGATTAAAAACAAAAATATGGAAATTGAGACAAAATGGGCTCATAATTTATTCATGAATAAGCTTAATGGAAGCTGTATAAACCAGCTAAATGTGGGGAAAGTTATGCAAGTAAGAAAAGTAATAGAGAATGATAAAGGGAGATTTTCCTTAGGTTTTGAGTCTATTGAAAAAAAAAGATTCCTTTCCTCACAAAATAAAGATTTTTGTATTTAACAAATAGGTCTGTGATTTCTGTAGTATTTTATTTTTTCATCATTGTTCTGTTCGCACATAAAATAGAAACCAAAATGAAATCATGTTCTGTATCACCTTATCATACAAACATCAGGGAAAGTATAAGATAAGTAATAAGTTTAAGATTAGTAATAAGTAAGCATAAGTTTTTTCCATTGCTTAGTTAAACCTGTGTTTCTCAGTCTAAAGAGCACTGTGATACATCAGCTGACATTACAATAGATGTCCCAGAAGGCTATGTTCCTTAAAGTAGAAAATGGCTTGTTGTTTACTCCCATTGAAAGAATTTCTGAAGCCTGATAAAGTAAAAAATGGAGTGACACACTGAACTGCTGGTGTGAATTGAAATTTTGAATATAAATTTTTTTATAATGCAACACAAAAAACTTTTAATCTCATGCTTAACATAAACTTGATTGATGGCCTTTCTCCTTTATCTTCTTCATTCCATGGAACAGACCACAGTTCTGGTGCCGTTGCCCTTTCCTGTCAGCCTGACTCTACCTTCTTGTCTCCTAAGTATCTGATTGCCCTCTGACTCTTCCATTCAACTGTGTATTAGCATTCACTGCATAGCAAAATGGGGTCAAGAGGGAAGGCAGTGCTCAACAAAGCAAGGGAGATTAAAGAATGGGTGTACAGTATGTCAGCAACTCTGTGGTCATGCATATGCCATTGCATTTATATATGCACCCAACAGCAAACCAGCAAAGAAAAAAGTCAGTGATGACTTAAAGTTATGGAAAAATCTACAAATAAACATAAAAAGCAACAATTTTGTGGTAGTTTTTGTGGCAGAGCTTTAGTGAAATGTATGCAAAATATGTTACATACAATGCACTATACAAACTCTGTTAAGTAATATTAAAATCTTGATTCAGGCAGTGTGTTTATACTATTAGTGAGATCAAAATAATTCATGGACTGGGTTCCATCTTAGGTTTCTGAGGTGGAAGATTATTTCAGAATGTTTTTATTCTATAAAGGCACAATTTTGTATTTCAGTTCTATCACAAAATCAAAACAATCTGAATTAGTTGTATGGTTCTCAGGGATTAATATATTTCTGTACAAGTTCTTTGAGAAAGTAAGATAACATTGCCTTCACTTGAAAGGGGACTAATGTTTGTACATCAAGTAAAAGAAAGATAATAATGTACAGAAGGTATATAATAGCACTGGAGTGACTGTGAAAAGGAACAGAGACAAAGGGACACAAAAATAAAAATTTTAAGGAAGAGCTAACACTACAAAACTAATAAAAAAAATAAAATAAATGTAGGATCTGTCTAGAATGTGCTTGCTATACATGCTGTCATGTGTGTGTATATATGTGTATATATATGTTTGCATTTTTTCATATATATGTACATACACATACATATACACATTTTATTGTATACATATTATATATATATGTCAAGAAGATAGGTCAACCATTTATATATTTCCTCATTTCTTGATATTTTTTCCATTTCTTATCTTTGTCTATTTCTTCTGTAAACATGTCTGTTTCTTGAAGTGTTTCCTAGTAGAGGAGTAATTTATTCTGGGGTACACAACCGGAGGCACCTGTTATGGCTTACAACCATACTTGGAAACTGTATTTAGGATTCTTCAGACACAACTCTTTCAGGGTTTAGCTATGCAAAAAGGTTACATCTCTCAATAGCTCTTTTAAAAAAAATCGGATTTTTATTTTCCTATGCAGATGATGTTGGATTCAAGCTTCTTTATTACACTGGTCTATTTCTGTTACAACACACATTCTGCTCACTCACTTCTCACACCCCCACTACCACTCCTGTGTCCTGGCTGTATCCAAAACTGTATGTTGTTGTAGAAGTCATTAAAGCAATTTTAAAATAAATCTGATATTTGACAAGCAGTTGCACTGAGGCTCTCCCTCAAGACTGGAGTGACATGTTGAATTGCTTGGAGTGAGTTAAAATTCTGTACACAGCATTTTCAATAATGGGCAGCTTAGGCAGCATTTTGTTAGAAATCCATAAAAATAAGATTGAACCCTTTAAAGTGCTGGTGGTTATGGAAGACCAGCACAAATTTCTGAAAATGATGGCTATTTTTTATTTGCAAGAAATTTGTAGAAAGTCATGCTGCATATTTTAACATAAAGATTTTTAAAGGTTGTTTTAAAAGTACTGTTCCATTTCAGAAAGTTTAAGAAGAACCTTTAAATTCAGAACTTTAATCCTCCACCATTGTGTGATAAAATCTAATGGTTTTGAGTGTCAGAGAGGGAAAAAAACTATGACAAGATCTTATATTTTTATAGTGAGATAAACATGGTTTTATTGCTTAAAGTATCTAAGGTTACATTCCTGCTTCTCTTGCCTTACTGCCTAAAGAGAGAGGAATCTAATTCTTATTTCTCTACCCCATTTTACATATAAGTCCCAGAAAAAAAAATCTTCATTTTTCTTGTTTTTATAGAGCATTCATCTACTCTTTCACAGAAAATATTTATCCCTAAACATTTTTATGACCACCTCTTACACTACACATCATCACTTTAAGGTAATTCTTGTTACCCTTCCCTATGGATATGTAGGAATCTCAGATTGAAGTGATGATTGCTGTTAATTAGACTGAATCAATAACTAAATAGGGAAGGAATGTCCAAGGAAGTTACATCTTGCAAACTCTTACAACTCCTCCAGCTGCCATTTTTCAGTCCAGTAATTCCTCACTCTCCTTCTCAACTGTTAGAAAACTTATTTGAAGACTCAAATGTTTGCAACTAATAGTCCATGAGATCAAGGTAGACTGGATACAGTTTTGAAACATCAGTAGAACTTCACAATGCTTCTATGCAAATTAGTTGTTTTATATTTTGTTGTTTTATTGGTATGAAGTCTGTAAACATAAACTTCCTGTCTATAATTAGATTTTAAGACAAAACAATGTAATTTCTGATATTTGAATAACAAGATTTGTTACAATTAAAAATTTGAATATTTCACAGTAATTTCTGGAGTTACAATAGACCTTCTGCTTTTCTCTTCTAGTCCTTTGAGACAATGTAAATTGATCAATGATTAAACTAATAAACTGAGGACTGTTGAGGAGGTGAGTATATTTCTTCTATTTTCCTCATAATAATTCTTTGATTTCCTTGTACTATATGGACACCATTATTCAAAGAACCAGGATTGAATGTGTAGTAAGTGTACAGCTTGGTGGTATCAGCAAAAGAAACTTGAGTGAAATGGAAAGCTAGATCAGAGGAACATGATGCAAAAGTGCTTCACAGTGTTCAGTAACAATAAAGCAGCTTTGAAAACTTGCTAGAAGAGCTTAGAAAATGTGCCATAAATACCTCCATACTTACTGCAAGGCTAACACAGAAATGGCAGAAATACAATATAGGTATCAGTGAATAAATTGTCCTTTTCTGAAAGAATTTTTCTAAAGCTTTGGTAGAGCACTTCAGAAGACAATTTATGATGAAACTATGAAATGCTAACAGAGTATGTACATATAATATCTGAGGAAATATTCCTAATTTTCCACTTATTACTTGTTGTGTTCATTCATTTGTACTAATGGTGTCATTTTGGACATGCTAAAAATACTGGGTTTTATGCTTGGTTGGTTGATTGGTTGGTTGAGGGAAGAGAGTTGAGAACTAATTGTGGACTGTTATTAAAAATGTAATTTTTCCTCTTGTGTTGTTGTTTAAAGCCCAGATGGAGATGAAAAAAACAGGCAGCCACTCACTCAATCCCCCTCTCTTTTCCTGCTCATCCTATGGGACTGGGGAGGAGAGTTGAAGCACCAGAACATCTTAGAAAACACAGTGGTGACTGAGTCCATATTATTCTTGATGGTTTATTTTAACACTCATTTTTAAGTTGCTCTATTTTTCTCTAAAAAAAGTAAATGAAAAAAACCTAACAAACATAACTATAAAATGTTTCTTAATTAAGGTATCTTGCTTTCCTCATATTTTTCAGCCTGAACAAAAGCACTCAGAGGACCGTGAAAGTTCATTTTTCTTCAGCCTCTCCAGCTTCATTCTGAAATTCTGCAGCTATATTTTTCGAAAAAGTGTCTGTTGTATATGGGATTATTCCCAAATAACATTGACATAAACCATTCAGTGTCACATGGCCTTGGAGCAGATCCCTGTTCCTTTCACTAACCATTACAGGCACAGCATAATGCATATTCATAATTTCTATTTAGGGAAGAAGATCTGACCCACTAGCATTGCATGTAAAACAATCGTTACACACATAAAATAGAAATTGTTAAGAAAACTCCCCCCATCACCCTGTGAAAGTAACATTTCACTAATAGATGTCCTCTACAAAGTAATGTAGCACCCTTCAAGCTCCAGAAGACAGATTTTCTAAATGTTATGTGTCACACAAATGCCTTTACTCTAGAATTTGCTGCATTGTGTACTCACTAGATGTCCCAGAAAATCCATAAAATTTAGACTGTCTTATCAGTCTTGAAAATCAGATATTTTTAAGGGGTAAAAGAAATTTCTTTATAGTATGGAAACAGGAAAGGACTTGATAACTTGAAGCAGGCAAGAGTGCTTAGTTTCCTTTAAAAATGGATAGGAAGGAAGGTTTGAAAATGCAGTTTTGGAAAACAGGATTCTAAGATTATGTCTACAGACAGGTAGAAGAGATATGTATTTCCCAATGAATACCCAAGCTTTCCAAGGAAAATTTTATCTGTTCTTGGTGTTGAGGAGAGGGCACTAGAGTTCTCAACTTCATGTCTCCTTTTTAGATCCTTTGATTTATAAGGAAATGATCCTTGTTCCTCGTATAATTTATTTGCACTTAATAATAGATTTCAATTTGTTGGTGTCTATGCTAGACATATCTGGTCTTTTTAGAACTTATTTGATGGCCATTACTTTTCTGTGGCGTTTCTTCATGTGCAGACACTATCTCCCTAAACTTTGTTATCAATTACTTTGTCATGGAAACTCTGGATGCAGAAGAGAAGAAGGTTTTAATGCAGGAGTAAGGTAGTCATTTAGAGTGAGTCATGTCAAGAGTGAAGAAGCAGAACAGAGGCAGAAATAGGGTGGGAAATGAAATACATCATGGGTTACAGGACCAAGGAGGGGACAACGTGGGCAGCAACACTGTGAAAACAAAACAGTGTACACCTTTTTGAAAGTTTCTTGACGTATCATCCATAAAAACTGCAGATGACAAAGAATTCCTTCATCCATGTTTGAAATTTTGGGAGACATACAAAAAAATTCATTCATTTTGGCTTCAAGCCAGAGCTTACTTTTTTCAAGTCTTAGCACCACCATAACATTATCATCTTAGATGCAAACTGATGAATGCCACAGCATAACTCAGTAATAAATTCTAATTTGGGATCATCTATGCCTTAGAGCATTTGACAATAATATGTTGTAAGTGAAAATACAATGAAAGAAACTCAGACAACATTCCTTTTTACCTCAATCTTCCTATGCCTTTCAGATAAATTTTAAATCAGTGTAATAGAAGACAGAAATATTGCAAGGTTTGATTTGATTATTCCCAGTGGTTTTAATAAGAAAACTAAAGTCTGCCTGTATCACAGCATGTGGTTGTTGGAGGTTTTTTTTTAACTAGAAATAAATTATTCAAAAGAAAAAATTATTTCACTAAATAATACATACGAACCTAGATTCTACTCCCTAATCTGTGAAATCAGTAATATGCTGTAGTCATACTGCAACATTAATAATAATTTATTCTACAACAACAACAAAAATTACAAATAGAAGTAAGCTTCAAACAACATATAATTGAAAATTTTAAAACCAAGAAATGCTTAATGTCAATACAAATAACATATGTGTCATTACCCTAGTGGAAAGCATCAACATAGTGAAGACTTTCTTGTCTTTTCAAATGGAAATAAAAGTAATTCATTTAGAGCCCCAGTTCACTACAATTATAATTGAAATACATCTGTATGTGACAGAAGGTGTGCCATTAATCATAGACATTGAATAAATGGTCAATCCTCTGATCTGTTCTCCATTTCAGTTGTGATCATCTTTCAAGTAAAATCATACATCTCTAAATTTTAATTGCAATATTTTTATTACTTACCCCAAACTATACTGTTGTACAGCTGGTATTTGGTTTTTTTTTGGAGGGCTAGTGGACTTGGCATCTAAAAAAAGATGGATTTCATGTTTCTCTGACAAGCAGGACAAAGAGAATTGGGCTTATCAAAGTAAATTGATATTAACCTGGTCAGGAGTTACAGGCTTCCCCAGACAAATAGAAAATTCTATCAAACATACATTTGCCAAACTTTTGATAAGTCTCTATAGAAAATTACTTTGTCTTAATTTGCACTGTGTTTTGCAAATTCAGGATTGCATCTGCATCCATGGGTCATATTTTGACAAGTGGTTCTCCCTTAAGTATAAATCTGTCTCAGATTAACTACTCCAGCTAACTGTAACAAAGACACAAACACTTAGTAAGATAAATGCTACCCCCATAACTGTCCTGTGGCAAAATATGCCTGCACTGCGTCTGCTTTATTCCTGTGTCTTTTTGTCCATGACAAGTCTCATGGAAAAATTTGGGGATTTTTTAAATGACTGAAGCTAAAGCTGAAATAGGCTAAAGCCGAACTCCTCTATAAGCCTGCAAAATAATCAATTACTGCAAACAATTCTTGCATGAATGAAACATTAATTTTACTCATGGATTTTCTTATTTTCCTATAAGAACAAATGCACATCCTCATTAATTCTTCTTTTGCTTCATCACTCATTAATATTGTCTGAGCATTCTAGTTTATTAAAACCAAACAACAATAACAAAAAAAATAGTCACAAAAAGCCCAAGACCCGCATACTCAAAACAAATGTAGACTTAGATATTTTCTACATTTAATAATTTTATCCCTTTTTAACATTATGGTCTCATGAATATACAATATAATAAAACCAGAGACCATGGTCTAAACTGATTATTTTAATGTGCCAATAAACAATTACTTTTCTTTTAAATTCCATGCCTCTTTCTTACTCTATTTCAACCATATCACTCTGTCTTTCTACTGACTTAATAGATGAAGCCAAGACCATGACTTTAAACCCCTAAATCTGCTAATGGAAATCTTACATGTTGAATCAAATACCTAAAATTATTACATCTCAAACATCTTTTAAAGTCATTGTAGAGAAATTGAATTCTCCAAACATAGTTCAGCTGACTTTACAAGAGATGCTTTCAACAGTTGATACATCAATCAACCTTTTAGGTGCTAGTTTCTCCCTATTGATTATGTGAGGAAAATAAAATCACAAGCTCAAACTTAAATCTGAGATTGACAAGAGTTGAATTCTGTAACCCTTGCATACTGAAACGGGTTTTGATTCTTTTATGTTTTCCCACCCCTATTCCCTTACCTTGATGGAAGGGATAAGGGGCAGAAAAGAAGATGAGCAGTTTTAGGGATACAGAGACGGCTGAATTCCCAGTGAAATAGTTTGAAAAAGGCAAGATTTTCAGCTTGACGTAATGAAGGTTCAGAAGTTAAAGTGAGCAGTACTGACCTAGACATTGCAGAGAAAAGTGATAATTTCACAATAACTATTTGTGGCTTAACTGAACAAGGAACAAACAAGAAAAAACAGCAAGTGATTCAAGACAGTACTTGGTGTTATGATCCGATATTCTTCTTTATGACCTGTATTTCATTCTGAGAAGAGAACACAAACCAAAATGGAAATACAATTTGTCACATTGTTTTCTTATTTTATGTGTGAGCATATAAATAGTGCATTATTTTGCAGGTTGCTAATGGAATTTTCCTGTCTGCATTGAATTAGAGGAGTTAGTTTTTATAATTATAGATATGCCAATCTACAACCGCAATATTATGAGCCATTAAAATATTGTAGAATCTTCCATAATTCCTTCTTCTTTTTGTAATCAGGCTACAGCATACTAGGTTAATAAAACTAGCTAATCTCTTGTTCTAAAAATTCATTACAAGCTGAACTCTTGTATTTATAAAAGATTGGTCTTGAGAATTAATGTGCTGAAAAACATCAACTTTAGATGTAAAATAAAAAGAAAAATATTCTTCTCCTACTGATGGAGATATTTCTTCTCCCATTTTGAAGGAGTACCCAGACTTTGAAATTACTCAGTTATCAGCTCAACATATATTTAGGTAGACATACCTATATATATACACATAAATCTATATACATATATATATATGTAACATAAAACTAAGCCACCAGATTGTAAAATATTCATAAAATGTGTGATTTTACTGAATATTAAAAGGTTATCTGACATGCTGGCATGTCTGTTTTACTTTTCTTGAACATATGGGTGTTTGCACAGATACCTCTGTGTCATTCTACGTATGTCTATTTATTTGTCCACTTTCATGCCTAAGTTCAGTATGCTATGCATCTGCTTCTGCAGCTTCAGTTCGGTTTCGGTTCTTTTGAGGTTTTTTTGGTTTTTTTTTTTTTGTTTTTTGTTTTTTGTTTTTTGTTTTTTGTTTATTTGTTTGGTTGGGGTTTTTTTTGCTTTTTTTTTTTTTATATATATATATAGAAGTCCCTTGTGTCCTGTAATTAATTTTATTTTAAAACCTTGGAATAAGCCTATGTTTGGTATGTACCACTTGGGTTCCGTTCCAGATTTAGACACTTTAGATTAAACACAAGCAATGTAGGGAACTATCTGTGAGATGGGTATCCAATCACCCACTATATAGAGGGAAAATGAGGGGTCATTTAGATTGGGAAAGAAGCTTTTAAGGATTTTAAATCTTAGTCTTATTATTCCATTTGAGTGGCTATCTATGTAACTATTTTTTATTCTTTAAGCAGAAGCATATGAGCAGTCTCCTAACTACTATTCTTTCATCATTACTTTTGATCCATGTTTCTCTTGTATGTCTGTTGTGCCTAGAAATATTATCTTCATAAAATGTAAAAAGAACAGAAAATCTTCTCCTCCTTTTATGTGAAACTTTTGCTTTTTTTAAATACATGTTACCAGAGCTGCCACCCTGGCGGCTGCTGGGCTCAATTGTGCCACGTGGTGAGTCTGTCAGAGCCAGCTGGAAATGTCTGTGCTTGGATCAGGGCAGCTCCTCTAGCTCCTAACAGAGGCCACCCCTGCAGCTCTCTCCACATACCAAAACCTTCACACCTGGGCCCAAAAGAGCAATACAGAACCACAAAGGAATTTGAACCTGCTGTCTGTTAAGTGACACCTAAGTAGAAATATGTCCTAGTTAGAAAACACAAAGTAACAGTCCTGTCACTTTCAGAGAAGAAAAACAGTCCCTTCACTTGTATTCCAACTGAGCACATTTGGAGTTACATGAGTCCATTTGCAGAAAAAACTACAATTCACATTTACAAATTACATGATCACTGGTCTACATTAAGGCAGGGTGATAAGGTGATTTTTTATAAGTGCTATTTGCACTGAGGATTTTTTCTGACTACAAAAACTAGGACAATTCTTACAATAGGATTACACTTACACAGTTTGGGAATTCTCTAGTCTAAATTGTATTTAAATATTTACAAGAAAGAACAATACACATGGTTTTCCCCCTGCTATCTTCTATTTTTTTTTCTTCTTGGGGAAGGGATTTTATGATGGTGAGATTTTAAAATGGTGAAAGCTCCTTGAGAATATAGGACCTTATTCCAGTCCTGCTACTAGGTAAAAGCTTTCATTATGCCTAGGATAGGTACCTTCTACCATCTGCTCCCTTTTTTCTGTCACGTCTTTGTTTGGGTTTTCTTTTTTTTTTTTTTTTTTTTGGGGGGGGGGGGGGGTTGAGTTTTGTTTTGTTTTGGGTTTTTTTGGGTAGAAAGCACTCACTTCAACTTTTGCCCTTTCTGACTGAATAAAGTTTTGTTCTCATTGGTGGCAGTATGTTCTTTCCAAAATTTAAGAATATCCGTGCAGTTTTTGCATTAATAAAACCCTAATGATTTGAAAGCACAACAATTTGCAGATTTCTCCTTTTTTATTACTCTTTTGGTATGGGTATATTTACATAGCAATTAAAGTTTGGGCTGAGCTATTAGTACGTTCGATTTAAGTTTTTGTAACCTACCTGCTCAGTTTTACCCCGTTAAAGAGAACGAGGCCAAATTGTGCTCCTACTGAGACTAAGAAGTGATGGAGTCTGTGCTGTTCCCATCCTCTTCTGTGGAAATGGATGTCCATGAGGCACAGATAACAGTTACCTGTCTTGCATGACTTCAGCTTCCTATCTGACATCAGCGTGACCACAAATGCTCTCTGCTCAGCAGCACTGACTGTGCCTTGTGAACACTGGCACATCGTGACCTGACTGTTGCAGGCAAAGAACAAATGCCTATTATATTCATGGTTGTCAGGTTATGCTCAGAGCATAACAAATGGATTAAATTTTCCAGAAGGCTGAGGCCATAAAGAGGTGACTATGACTAATGGTAGTCATCATGTATTGGGATGCATCTGAATCTGTTTATCCAGTCAGAATATATAAAATATTTATCAGGCTGCTGCTATGTTACCTCATTTTATGTACTTGTATGGGATTCAGAAGTATACTAAAAATGTAGATAAAATTTATTGTATGAGGCTTTCTGCTAAAGGAAATTGTACCAGAACTGTAAGTTACTTTTACTGTTGCCTAGTGCAATTCATATTTTCTTGAATTACGTATGGAAGCCTACAATGTTACTTCTTTTCATTTTTTTCAAATACAATAATGGTGCAACAATTTAGACGTTTTATATTAAAAAAAAAAAAAAAAATTATTGAGAAAACCCGGATTTTTAGTGAGTCCCAGAAGCAGAAGGATGGTCCTGTTATAGAAATGTCTCCTTTGTCATGATCAATCCAGGAAAATGGTGACTGGTATATTCCTCTGATATGTCTTCTTCCATGTCAGGATAATGATGCCTTATGATCAACAATGTCATGTGCTGCTGATATGCAAGAAGAGGGCCGTACATATTTCTTGTCTTTAATCATTCATCACCACTTCTCAATTTATTTCTGTATCATGCTCTCAGATGAATCAAGATAGCTAAATATAAACAGTCTGAATCTGTAGGAGGGCAGCGGTATATCTTGATACAGAAAAAAGCTTCCTTCATCACAACTCAATTATTTCCAGAAAATTGTTTTATCTTGGACAAGCTAAGACAACATGAAACAAGGGAAATATAGATAAAAATCCTACTAAATAAATTATTTGTGTATAGTTTTACAATAGTAGATACAGTTAGATACATGTACAGGTATCACTCTTGAAACAAATTGAATGAGAAAATAAAAAGAAATAATTTTTAAAAGCTTAAAAATAGGAACAACTGATAAAAAACAAAACATAAAAATTCCAGTAATTAAATAAAGTTGGAAATGTGTCCAGACACAAGTAGGATTTTTCACCAAGTGTAGACAGATACAATGTAGACACTTATATCCGAGGTAGTGTAATAGTTTTAGCTGGAATGGAGTTATCTTTTGGTTTGGACACCAGGGTCAGCAAAGAAGGAGGAGGAGGAGGTGCTCCAAGGGCTGGAGTTGAGGTTCTCTTGCAGACCACGGTGAAGACCACAGTTAAGCAGCTGTTCCCCTGCAGCCCATGGAGGGCAAAGATGTTGCAGAGACCCACCTGCAGCCCTTGGAGGAGATCCATGCTAGAGCAGGTGGGTGCCTGAAAGAAGGCTTTGAATTCATGAGAAGCCTGTGCTGAGGCAGACTCCTGGCAGGAACCTGCAGACCTGTGGAGAGGACACCACACTGGAGCACATTTCCTGACAGGACCTGTGACCACGGAAAAGGCAGAAGGATGGCACCCCATGGAAGAGTGACACAAGCTGGAGCAGATCTTGGAAAAGGTACAGCCTGGGAAGAAGGAAGGACTGGCAGGAAGGTGTTAATAAGATTTATTTCTCATTATCATGTTCTAATTTTTTTTATTATTAATAAATTTAATTAAGATCCCCAAGCAGAGTCTGCTTTTCCCATGATGGCATTCAGAGATCTCTACCAGTCCTTAACTCGTGAGTCTTTCATTCTGTTTTCTGTCCCCTGTCCAGTTGCAGAGGGGAATGATAAGAACATCTTCAGTGGATACCCAGCATCCAGTGAGGGTCAACCCACCACAAGTGACTGTGAAAAGAGTTCAGATGTGGCTGGTTCAGATGTGGGCAATTAATCTTGGTGGAATGAACTCTAACCAGAAGTCCTGAAAACAAGAGCACACTCACAAGAGTAAATCAAACATTGTGAATTCAGCCTTATTAATTCTTTTGGGTTGGTTCTCTCAGTTTACCCCTAATTAAGTATTATTTACTTAATTATAACTAAGCAACATATATAACCCTTGAAATATTGTCAATGCTGTCACAGTCAATATTTTCCTTATCTAAAAAAAGATGAGCTTCTTTCTGAACCTTCTGTTTCTGTGTTGTTTAAATTCAATGTCATTGTAATTTGCTCCACATTGCAACTATTACTTTTGAAAAAAAAATTACTCTATTCTATTAGACCTGCATGTGAGCATTCCATATTTTCATGGTTTTGGTGTAGCAATGTGAAAATAAAAATGCACACTGACAAAGTTATGAGCAATTTGTACGGAAGTATAGTGATTAAGTGCCTGACAAGCCACAAAGGGGACAAAGAAAATATGTCAGGTCAGCTCAATATTTCTTAGTGGTTCAGAGAGGTTAATGAGGAATGAACAGAATGTTTTGTAATCAGCACACAAGTGATTAGTTCAATGCCACTCATTCTCAGTAATGAAGAAGAGAATAGTAACATTATATAGATGCTAAGAATACAAGGGGAGAACACCTCTTCTGAGGATAATTATGGTTAAAAACTAGGTACATTAAATCCTGGTCCTTCACTCACAAACTATATTTTTTCTCCTCTATCCATGTGCGGAAAGAAGTAATAGATTAGCTTTTGATGGTATCCAGCCAGGGTGAACCCACTATGATATCTCTGTATCATTTTACATTCTGTTTTAGGCAGAAAAAATTAAAATTTTTGACCTTGCCTTTTGATATATTGCTTTGCAAAACTGACAGATGCCAGTAATAGAATTAACAAGAAAGAATACGCAAACTGTCTCTGAGATTTCTTTCATACTGTCAATGGTTCAATAGAGTCAATGCAAGGGTTAGGCTGTAAAATGACAGATACTCTTCAGCTTTGAAACATTATTCTAGCTTCCTACAAAGCTTTGAGAAACTGATTCCCTTAAATAAGTATATTAATACCAACAGACTCTGAGTCTTAGTGTTTTAGCCTAAAGTTCCAGGGAACTTTTGAAGAGAATTTGAACTACATTTTTAGCTTTGGGCTGCAGTAAGATGAAGACAATATGATCCTGGAGATCCTTTGCAACCTAAATTATTCAATGATCATATGATGAATATCATCAGTATCATACCATGAAGGACAGTCATGACAAATACTGGCAAAACACCTGTGCATTGCTCAAGGTCTCATTCAATGTATTTGGGCTGTTGAAAGAGTGTTAGATTCTTTGTAGTCTCCTCATTCAGGAAATGCTACAAAAACAAAGAACTGACAACATTTGAGCACATATTTTCTTTTCTCTATCTCAGCTTGACACCGGTTTTTACCGAATACACATGTCAATTGAACACCTACTTCTGGCATTCTGCCTTGATGCTGTGTTTGGAAGATTCACAAGAGAAAGTCCAGCAGCACACTCCTAGCTTTGTCATTCATACTATTTACAGTAACTAATAGTGCATTCTCTTCAGAGCTTCACTACATTGGTTCTTCAGGGAAATTGGTTTTGAGGGAAACGAAAGTAAGGTGATATTGGCAAGTCTTTCTTTCTATATTGCTGTTCCCTCAAGGATCCTGTTTGCCTGTTCACCCACTCACTGCAGTCTTTAATGTTAGATGATTTTGAACCACCTGAAATCTCCTCTGATCTCTTCCTTCTGTCCTTCAGTTCTAGATGCTTTTCCATCACACGTTTATCTCATTAAGTTCTAGGCAATTTTTGCTTTCTGATTAAATGAAGTTGTGATTTTTTTTATAAAATTCCTGATATATTTATGATTTAAACACAAATATATTTTTATGATATTTTACTGTTTTCCATTACCCTGTACCTTCTCAGTAGGTATGTTGTATGGGCTGGTACAGAAAGGATCATGGAATGTAAGATTTCATGACACTTCAGCATCTCTCAGACTGTCTTAAGATGTGTCATGCTTTAACCACAGCCATCAACCAAGTTGTACCCAGCCACTCACTCACTACCCCACCAGCAGGATTGGCAGACAATCACAAGAATAGCAGCTGGAACACGAATGGGTTGAGATTGGTAGTTTCATAAAGAAAGCAAAAGCCGTGCACACAAACAAACAAGGAATTAATTTGCTACTTCCCGTGGCCAGGCAGGTGTTCAGCCTTATCCAGGACAGCAGAACTGTATTGTGTATTAGCAGTTACTTGGGAAGACAGATGCCATCACCCCAAACATCCCACCTCTTCCTTCTTCTTCCTTCCCCACTTTATATAGTGAGCATAGGGTATGGAATATGCCTTTGGTCAGCTGGAGTTACCTATTCCAGCTGTGTCTCCTACCAACTTCCCATGCATCTACAACTTCCTTGGCAGCTGCAGAGTATGAGCAGCATAAAAGGCCATAAAATACCTTGGCTCTGTGTAAGATCTGATCAGCAATAATAAAAGCATTTTTATATTGTCAGCTCTGTGTTCAACACAAATCCAAAACACAGCCCAATACCAGCCACTATGAAGAAAATTAACCTTACTCCAGACAAAATTAGCATGTGCTGTGAAGAAAAGGTGCTAATTTCTCTTGTCTGGGGTGAGAGGTAGGAGATCTCCTTTGGAGCAGAATGTGTGAGCTATTACAAATCAGAAAAGCATGGTCTTCTCTTCATAGGGCACTTCAGCCAGGAGCTGACTCAAGTAACAAATGGATCATTTCTCATAGAAACTGTAAAGGAAAGGGAATAGAACAATGACAGAAGTTTTTGTTACATCTAGGGAGAATCTAAGGGGTTTTTTTTGAAGAGCAATAAAAACTTACTTTGTGATTTTCAGGGCTAATTAACTGCAACTGCCTCCTTAGTCATTATGGAGTTGTTCTAGGCCCCCAGAGAGGGGCCAGACAGAATTCACCAGCTTCTAAAGAACTGCAGACCAAGCAAAGCCTGCTTCATTCTCTTTCCTGCTTTCTCCTTGGCATACAGCAGCCACTTTACTAATAAACTTTCCCTCAGCCAGCTTCTTGGTCTTTTAAGAAAGCTGTCTTTTTCTGCTGAGACAGCATTCTCAGGCACATGCTCCTATGTTAAAAAGGTCAAAAAAGATAGAGAACCAGGGAACACACAGATTTATTATGTCTCTGCAAAGACTGGTGGATACCTTATGAAGAGGAAAGGGGAGGAAATGTAAGAGAAGTGAATCTTTTTTTCTATTAATTGTAAGCCTATTTTATATTGTATTTATGATTCAAGCTGATAGAATTTTCTCAAGAAGCACACACACAAAAAAAAAGAACAATAATTTTAGTTTATTACCATGACTCTTAGAATTGATTATGGATAAGGTTGTATTGTTTCCATCCAGATCCTCCAAACTAGTCTAATTCAGGAATAAATATGAGACAAGCTATGGTTTAAAACAAAGAACAGAAAGTACTTCATTTTCATTAGATAATATTTTAGTTATTTAGTTATTTCTGTTGGAAAGGAGACCCAGTTAAGATCTATAAGAATGCTTGGAGAATGTTTTTCCCTCTATAAAGCTGGCATCCAGACTTTACAATTCAGCACAGTGGAATGAAGTGAGTCTATGTCAAGAGCATCCTTTCTGGACAGAAAAAGCAGATGACTCATGATTCAGTTTCAGTTTTTTCTTGTATAAAGCCAAGCTAAGGTTAGTAGCTGCAAATCATGACACACAAAATGATAGAATATCAGATTGGATGTGACCTCAAGGATCATCTAATCCAACCTTTCTTGGCAAAAATAAAATCTAGATAAGATGGCACAGCATGCTGTCCAACTGAGCCTTAAAAGTGTCCAGCATTGGGGAATTCACCATTTTCCTGAGGGCATTATTCCAATGGCATTGTGAATAATTTTCCTCCTTTGTCCTGTCAGAATCTCCCCAAGAACAACTTGTGCTCATGACCCCTCATTGTTTCCAGGTGACTCCTTGCAAACTTCTTTGTAGCCACACTTTAAACAGTGGTATAAGGTGACAGGGTCTCCCCAAAGCCACCTTTTCTTAAGATTGAACAAACCCATTTCTCTCAGCCTGTCTTCATATGGCAGCTTCAGATCTTGGATCATCTTTGTGACCCTTCTCTGAATCCTCTCCAGCCTACCAATATATTTTTGTTTGGTGAGGACCAAACCTGAAAACAGTAATGCATGTGTCATGTGACAAGCACTGAGAACAGGAAAAAATGCCTTTTTTTAGGCATGCTGGTGATGCCACTGTTGATGCACCCCAACATCCTGTTGGAATACTGCAGAGAAGGTCCTTGATCTTTTTGCTGGAAAGAGGTCTGTGCATTGCAAATGGGCACTCTAAAAAAGAAACTATTGGTCATCTTCAGCTGTGACTGAGAAGAGAAACCAAGAAATAGCTTTATGAGCACAAGTAGTGTAAAGTGTGGGCCTGATGACTTGAAATATAAGACAAACTTTCACATTCCATACCTCTAAATAATTTATTAAGGAAGTTGAAATGTATCAGAGGATTAAAAAATAACTTTTCAAAATTTTGACATGGAATATATTGAACATAAAATATTTATTTTTTAATTAGTCTAGAAACTTAGTTTCTTGCTATTCAATATATAAACAGTTGCCATAAATTTGGCAGAATAAATGAAACATACATGAAGCTGGGATTCGCATACCTGAAATTGAATTCAAGCTGTATAATTAATGACTTTTTTTGGAAATTAGGGGTGTATTTCACATCATCTGACTCTAGGCTTTTACACATGTGGATATTTACATCTGAATTGACATCTTTTATTATCAGTGAAGAAATCAAGATTTTTTTGTTTGTGTCTGAGAGGTACAGACATCAGAGTTAAGGGTGTCTAAATGAAAGCGGTGAGGTAGGAATCAAAAAAATCCTAGAGGGCTGAGACTTCTGAGACAACTTTTGAAGGGGATGCTGTCACCTAGTTAAGACATCTTTTGCTTAGTGTGCTGAGAGCTGTGTATCCAAACAAGTTTGAATTCATACTTACTAGACCACAAGGTGAATTAAAGCTGTGGTTTCACTCTCCAAGTTCAGGCCAGTGGAACAGGTATGATGCCATAAACTGCTCTTAAGCTGATGTCTTTTTTTGCAACCTGCCCTGATCATTGATGATGAGAGAGGATTCAATGGAAAGTATTCCTTCAGAAATTTTCAGAATAATATCTAAGATGATAAAACATAAAATAAAATTTTCATGTACTCAAAGTAATTGTACTTTAGTTGAATTCTATTTTCTACTTCTGAAAAAAAACTCCTGAGTATTCTTTGGTTAAGGAAATTTCTAATTAACTAGAAAATTCTCAATCTGTCTCACATTTCCTGTGATGACATGAAATTGAAAACCAGTGTATCATTCCTTTTCTTCAGGATTACTGGGCTAACATATATCTTAATTACATAATTTTTTAGTTTATGTATCATTCTGCTTATGGTTCATACAGGTTGTTTACTACACATTGATTAAATTTAAGTGATTTATGTTAGTTTGGGGGGAGTTTGTTCATTTGGTGGTTTTTTTGTTTGTTTGGTTTTTTTTTAATGATATTTGTCCTTCTAAAATCGACACATAGAAGCCAGAGCAATGGAACTAAGAGTGAATCTTTTAAGACCATGCATCATCCATCTGATTTTAGAGTACTCTTTCGCAGGACAACTACAATCATTTTTTATTGTACACAACAGGTTCTGTTGTGTACAGAGTTCATTAGAATACTTCAGGGGGAAAAACGTTATTTTCAAAATCTCAATTGAAGAAGGATTCTCCATGATATATTCATTAATTATCATTAAATAATTTCACTATAAAGGATGTAAGCTGAGTCTAAATTAGACTACTTCTAATTTCAGGTCATAGGATCCTGTAGCTTATTTATTTTCTTTCAAATTAAACTGAAAATTTGTTTGTTTTTTTTTATAATCGTCTCTTACCATTCATAAAGAGACAATAATTTCAAGTGCCTGCTGGTCTGTGCTAATCTCTTTTTCATATCTAAGCATTGCAAACTTTGAAAAGCCATGAAGACCATCATTAAATTAATAACCTTTTAAAGAAGAAAGAAACAAAACATTATCCAGGACAGATGGAATGAGCCGAGAAGACCTTGTCAATGCACATTCCTAGGAAAATGTTAAAATAAAATGACAGGGTGGTTTGTTGCAGGGACTGATTACAAGTATTGGCAGATGCTGGAAATCTGTAGGAAGGTGTTTCAAGTGGATCCCAGGTACTGTAAAACTAGGATAAAATAGTATCAGGGATAGTATAAGAATGTGTCTCCATGAGGCCCCCAATCTAAAGTGAGAGCTCTGGGAAGACTCCTGTGAAAAGATTGGAAGGTCACTCCTGGTGAAGAGAGTATTTGGAGAAACATGTCAAATCAAAGAACTTGTGCCCTATCAGTGCTCTAGAGACTTCATAATGGAAATTGTTGTATTTTCCAGAGACAACAAAAATATTTTCTGGCTAAAGATAGAGAGATAGATAGATAGATAGATAGATCGATCGACAGACTGAAATTCTTCTTTACATATATTAGAAGAGCTAGATAGGCATGTTTTAACATCAAAAATCAATTAAAATTTTGAGACTTTAAAGCTGAAATAATTAGTGGCCACATTAATTATTCCTGTCCATAATTATTCCTGTATGTCCATAAGAACATTTCTGAAGAAGAAATTTCATGTATCCAGAAATAGCGTAATTTAAAAAAATATTAATTGGTTTCTTCAGGCCCTCAGCGTTCTTCTAGTCTTACTGAAATTATGCATTTATAATTTAAAGAGTTTCTTGGCTGAAGTATGTACAGACAGGAATACGTATGGGAATGAATATGTATGTAAAGGAAGCTGCACCTGTTGAATTAAAAAAAAAGAAATTAAAAGAATTAAACTTCTCTTACAAAAATTCTACTTCCTGAATAGATTTATTTTCATTATACATGTTGACATATTAAAGAAAAATACAGCTGATGAAATTATAATTATTAATAAGGACATAAAAAAGGGACAGTAAAAATAACCTAGGCCATGAACACAGAGAAATTACTTTCAAGTAGAAGAAAAATAATTTTGAAAAGTAGTGACTGAATTTATTAGTATAGAAGAAATGGGGCAATAATAAGAGAAAGACAAATCCCACACCTCAGGTTTTATGAATGAAGTTGTTGCTGGTAGAATCAAAGATTAGGTACACAAAAGCTCTGATATAAGAAATAAAAGTTTTTAAACAAAGTTCTGCTTTCATCCATCTATATGATGGATTTAAGGAAGCCATTAAATTTGAGCTGCTTGAGCACTGGAAATGAGAGATTCCTCTCTAGAAAATTTTATCTGGAGTACTCAATGACTGACCCACTGGAGTAGAGAAGGCATCATAGGAAAGGAGAAGAAACTGATAAATTTACTGTGCAGGTAACCCCCACTCCTTCTGCTACAGGAGTATTTTAGCTTAAGAATAATAAGAGGTATCCAAGTGAACTTTCTCCTTAATGCACATTTGTTAACATCTAAGCGCTTTAGACTGTAACACTTTAAAGGGCTTGGAAGGATTTCTGTTTCTTTCCTGCTTTACTGAAGATCAAAAATACTTGACAGGAAACTATGTCAATCACTTGGCCAAGTGCATTTTGAGTTCTCAGGAAGCTTTCAGAAAACTCCTTTTAATGATCCATTGCTCAAAGTCCAGTTCAGCTGAGTGACACACACATCATGGGTGGATGGCAATAAGACTGTTCTCAAGTTATAAAATATTTACCCCCAAAAGTGACATGTGTTCATGTATTTCCAGCCTAACTGCACTCAGGTTATCACTCTGTAACCTCAAACCGTGCCCAAGCAATATTACTACTAGGGATTTTTAGGAATTTTCTTTTGTAACTTCTCACTAAAATGAAGCCCAGTACAGAATCAGAAAGCCCTTTAACAGCAAATTCTATCTTTCTTATAGATAATTTAGAGTGAATTATAACTATGTATTTTGCTGTTCTTAACACTGTTATAGATAAAATATCTTATCAATACGTGTCAACTAAAATTAATGTCACGCTCTAGTATATGAATTTGAATTAAATAATTTCTCTCCAAAACCATCAAAAGATTGTATATCTTACAGATATGAATTTTTAGAAATTGAAGAAAAAGGAAGAAAAAGAATAACATTGCATTTACTATCTCTGGACCAGTTAGAAGATTATTTTTTATACAGCTAGATTTTCAAAGAAGTAAAGACACTAGATAATCAAAACTTTGTTAGAAGAATATCTACGTGTTTGGAAGTGTATGCGTGTCGGACACACCAGACAGCAAAGCGATAGAAGAAATCTGACAAGAGAGTCTCTTAAGACTTTTAAATTCTCTGTAAAATTCCATATCAAATTCTATCCCTGTTTTGCTTATTTGTGCTAATGAGATGGTTTTTAGCAGCAATTCTGGCAGCTTTCAAAATGTGTCGCACTAAAATGAATTTTTCAGTCTTGCAAAATAGGAATAAGTAATGAGAGAAGCCTATCAGCACTTGGGACCTCTAGAAGAGCTGGGGTACTTGGTCTTCTACTGGCTTTTTATTAAGCTTTGGCTTCCAAAACTTTTAGAGTTTGAACTTGAAAAGAATTTGAACAATGAATGATTTTAAGTCCCTAGACTTGTCCTGATTTTGCTGAACACCATACAAAAGATGCTGTATACCTTTTCTTCCATTCATATACTGCTGTTTCAATTTCTAAAGTGAGATTTTTTAACAATTTTGCTCAGAGAGTATACTGTGCCTTGACCAGCTATCTTCACCATTTCCTGCTCTTTTAGCTTCACCTTGAGCTGAATGCCCTTACAGCTGTACTTGGAAAGCTGTATGCTAGAAAGAAAACAAATGGTAAAATGCTTGTTAGAAAATGTCATGTTGATCTGGGTCTCAGTTACCTATCTTTTTTTCAAATCATATCACAAAAATGTCCCAAACAGCATGAAAAAGTACAAAAACGTTTCAAACTAAGCAATATAATAAAATTTACGGCAATTTCTAATGACAGTGAAATGCTGAAAACTATGTGTTAAAGTGCTAAAGACCATGAAATAGAGATTTGATATAAATATGAGCTTTCCTTTTCTTTTGATGCACAAAATTTTACACAGGTTGCAGGATTTTACCCATTGATTTTTACAACTAGCTTTTCCATTTTCTGGAGCAATTTGAATGACTTCTATAGAAAACATGCTCCTAAATGGTCAGAAGAAAATGCTATTAGATTGCCAACAGGAATGTTATTAGATAATGTTGTTTGCTCATTTCATCTTTATCTTGTACTGGCTTTTGTGAGCTTAATTGAAGCACAAGGTATTAATGTTAATATGATACTTTGATACGTATCAAATTAATTTTAATAACTAATAGCTCATTATTGTATTAGATTTTTTATGTACTCTGAGTTACATTAACAATTAAGGAATTAACAATGAAAAGAATTTACAAGTAGCATTTTATTCTTCTGTTGGGAAGAATTTGTAAAATGTACCCATTGAGCTAGTGCAGCAAAGACACAAAAATATAAACTCCAATATGTTCATAAACAGTGCCTAGATCACAGTTTCTAGATTTGCTCTCCCCTCTCATCACAAAGAACATTATTTGAAGTCTTGTGTCTGATCTATGACTACACTCCTATGAAAAATAATTTTCTTAGAAACTACTTACTGCAAGAGTACATAACATTTTACGCACTATGAGCTCAAAACTAAATTCACATTCCACATTTAGATACTGTTTGAGGAACTTTCATATTTTTTTATTGTTTCTAATGGTACATCAAGTTTCAGTTTATTCCATTTTATTGTGCTGTGACAGAGTTTAATGAAACAAGCATCAGATAATGAAAGTACAGCTTTTTTTTACTAATACTGCTGTAGGTACAAAAATACAAAAAAAGTTGCATCATAATTTGTAACAAGTTAAAGAATCACAGAATTGTTGAGACTGAAAGGAACCTCTGGAGGTCATCTGGTCCAACACCGTGTTAAAGAAGGGTTATCTACACTTTGTTGTCTCAGAGTAGGTTCAGAAAAAGAAAAGAAACATCCGCAAAACTTCACTGAATACACTTCCTTCTTTCTCAATGCAAAAAGCTATTTGTTGGTGGTTTGTTTCTTTCTTAGATTTGATGTTTTTATATCTTTTGGCACAAAATTAAGTTTTTATGAAACTAGAAGCAAGAGTTCTGCTATGTATTTCAAACAAAAAGAAGGGAAGAAGGGATTTTTTTTCTTTTTTCAACTGTTAAATAATTTAGGTTTTCAATATAGAGGTGAACTTCATAGTTTTATACTTCCTCTGAGTTTGCTCCAGATTTGTCGCCCTCCAGATGCAAAGACTTTGTTTGTTGGCACCAGCTGCATTAGCTGATAGAGCAAAAATGTGTATTTTACTCATGCACCTTCCTCAAGAGTAAACTCAGAAATGTCTCTGGGACCAACAGAACCATTTGAAAAATAAGAAAACTTGAGCTTATTTTAATGTTTGAACATTGCAGAAGTGGATGTCAATATTGATTTATACCATGCAACAGCAGACTATTATTAGAGGTGCCTAAATTGACAGTGATAGAAATTTATAGGAACGTTTTAGGCTGCTTCTGGAGTCAATGAAGGCAGTGCATTATCTTAAGAAAGCAATCAAATTTTTGGGCTAATTTTTTACCTTCTTTTTTTTTTTTTCTTTTTTCCTTTTTTTTTTTAAGAATTGGTTGAACAGTAAAGGTACCCTGGGGCTCATTAACCTTTTTTTAGGTCAGCCTAATGTATGCTGTCTATGCTGAAAATTAGTTTTATGAACAAGGTACATACTATACCTCAGTTTAATATACACGGTCATATTAAATTAGTTTGGCTATGTGAATACCATGTCTATAATCACAAATTAAATAGGGCCAAAGCCCATTCTCTGGACCTTATGGAATGGTATAGCACTCTTTATATAACCACTTTAATAAACTTCCTCCTTCTCCAAAAAAGATTTGTCTATGTCATCTATTGCAGTGGCTTCCAACACTTGACATCTGTGAAAAACTGACCAGGAATAACTGGGGAACATGTGATCCCTGCAGAAGGCAAATCTGTGTTACAGGCCATACTAACATTTTACAGCTTGGACACTCATACCTGAGGAGAAGCCCACCATTTCAGCACTATTCTCATAGCTTTCAGGTCAGATTTCCTAACTATTAATCTGGGACTGCAGAAGATGCAAACTTTCATAATGAAAGTCTGTGATTTCCAAGCCTGAAATATTTTTTCAACATATTTCTTTGTAAAATCAGGTCTAGTTCCTCATCTCAAAACACAGACCTATTTGACATAATGAGCCCTGAGCAGCGGAGCCCTGAAATAGAAGATCCACTGACAACTGAAGTCAGTGTCTCTTTATTTTGTCTCTATCCACCACCCTAGTGTGAAACTTTAGAAATGACCTTCTAAAAGAATTCATTAACAGTTCTCATTTCAATGGATATTAATTAAGATGTTCCCCTTCTAGCTTTTTTATTATAATGTGACAATTTAATAGGCAGGAAAAATTTGAACAGACAAACAATTTTAAAAGGATAATTTCAGATACATGAGCAGGGGTGTCTTTGATATCCTGGAGGATTTGGTTTTGCAATTACATGGAAGTCCTAATTATATGTTTTGTAAGTGAGAATTTTTCTAGTTGCTCCTCTCTGTACTGCAATTTTCATGAAAATTTGTTGTCCTTTCAGCTATAACTCACCGTGTTTTGGAGTGGATTCCTACATATTCATGAATTTAAATATACCGATTTGAATAAAATGTTTCATTAAGCTATAATGTAAAAAAAGAGATCCCTACTGTCATAACTCAAAAGCACAGAAGAAAAAATTAGGGGTTGAACAAGGACGTAGAGTTTTGAAATAATTTATATTTCCGTTCAGTTGTACTAGTACCTGCTATCTACTTTTAATGAATTCTGCTCAGCTCTGATGTTATATTTCACTTAACTTCCTTCCTGTTAGTAATATACCAAGTTTAATCTTTTTTCACCTCAGTGCCTTTCAGTATAGAATTGCAGGTCTAATTCCTTCTCCACCCCAAAACATAAAAGTTTACTTATCCTTTGTACCCCTTATGCCTGTAGTTCAACCAGTAAGTAATTAAAAAAGTAAAATTCAGTTCAAAATCCTGAGACTTGTCCTTAAACCTTTTGTCATCTATAATTCTGTTCTTCCCTCTTTCTCTTTCTACCTCTACCTCTTCCTTTTGTCCTGCGCTCCTCAGCGTGTTGGTTTTCTACCAGTTAATCTACTTCTGCTTTCCTGATTTTGAATAATACACAAGCCACTGCCCTCCAAATTATTGTGAGAACAGATTCAAGCATTTATGAATCTCTCACTAAACAATATCTTGAAACATTTTCAATAATATTTGCTTCTAGTCAAAAGGAAAAGACCAAAATTACAAAAATTATGTAGACTAGAATTCAGTCTCTTAAGGAATTAAGTTCATTATCTAACACTCTAATAGCAGTAGACTGGAATTAGATACCTAGAAACTTGGAGTCCTTGGTATGATACCCAGTAAACCCACATTTTTACTACTCATTACAATTATCCTAGATAATGAACTATAAATTTAGACCATAAATTTTGATGTTATAGAAGAAGTTTTCATTACCTTGATGTAGAAATACTGCCTCCCTTGAGACTTCTGGCAATTGATTTTAATTTCTCTTCAAAACACGATTTTAGGGAATACTTTATTCCTCATTTTATGGACAGTGGAGATTTAGATGAAGAAAGGAGCAAGAAAAAGGAAAATTTGTGTGTTAAAATTAATTGCTGTTAGTTGAGAAATCATTATGATGGTTGAAAAAACATTTCTTGAATTACAATGTTTACACTTATCTTTGCCATTAATTCAGTTGATTAGTAGACTTCAAAACAGCCATTACAAGATGAAAACAAGAGATAAGCTGTTGAAGTCCTCCCAGGCCATTATGGCTGAAATGTTTCCTCACATTACACAATCTGTGTAGTCAAAAAAGTTTACAGAAACTTGCCTCTTTGGAGTAGCTTTTTTCTTAATCTTAAGTAATCTTGTGGTTTTTTTTTTTTTAATTATACTTTAAAGAGAAAATACTAAGTTGTCTTTCTCTAAGTATGTATAAGCATTTTTATGTCTGTCTGTGTCCACGATGACTTTGATAACTGATTTTAAAATTTTCATGACTGGATTCAGCAAGGATACAGTCTTGCTCTTCTAGAGTTAACAATAACATAAATTAAGAAACATTACATGTTGTGAGGACCAGCACCTGTAAAAAAATTGAATAATCCACTGAGTTTTAAAAATGCTTCTTAAGATGTTTATGATATTATTTAAAGATTTTAAGTAATTAGGAAAAAAAACCAAAACACTCTACCGCCTTGCAAAAAATAAAACCCCCAAACAAACCCACAACCCAAACAAAAATCAAATCAAAAAAATCATTCAGAAAAATTACCATAGGCTTGGTAACAGCCATGAAGGACAAAACTATTTATGTGAGGATGATGTATGAATAAACAAAGACAAACCTTATAGCATGTACAACAAAACCAGAATTTATCTGCCAAACACTGGTAATAAACACATCTGTATATGTCATGTACAGAAGAATTTCATTGGCACCACATAAAGGACACCATGTGAAACAACAAAGTTACTTTAGGGCTGTATATATTAGTAATATAAACAATAATGGAATTTGAAGAGTCTTTGCCATGTTTGTGGTCTGCACACTGGACATTGAAGCAGTCCTCACGGAACTTCAGAACATCAATAGAACATCCCCTAAAAGCAGGCTAAAGAACACCACAAAGTTTTGGAGGAAAAGACAGATTATGGAATGTTCTACACGACCACTGGAATAATTCCTCATGAGAAACAGCAGATATTCTGTGATCAGACTGGGTCCACCAACACACAACAGACTGTAGGTACTGTAGTCTTCTTCTCAAAATCTGTCCATCACCTTTTAACTCCACAGACTCAAACACCTCATATGTAACATATAATTCTTCTAAGTTAAAAAAAAAAAAGTTGCATTTATTTTGTTTACATGTTTTTCTGTGTCTTTCAGTTTTGCTTCCAAGCATGCACAGTGCATTAGGTAAAGATTTGTCATTATCATCACCTGTATATAAATGATACCTTAAATCCTACTTGAGCTGTAATTTTTTTGATGGATATAAATGCTCCAAGGTAGAGCAGAACAAAGTATGATACTGATTATGTTACAGTTTCTTGTCCAGTGATTTATAACAGCCATACAAAATGAAGTTTATACCCTATAAATTCCAACACATGTTTATCTTCTGAAACTCATTTGGTTTCAATGACATGCCAAAACAATTTATCACTTCTACTGTGTTACATTGAAATTGGAATTTATTGTTCATTTCTTCTTTTCTCTCTTGCAGACAACGCAGCAAGCTCCAAAGATCAAGTGAAGAATAATGAAGCATGACATACTTAGAGCTTTGAAATACAAGAACCTCGGAAATAATACTGATGCATGTAAAATAATTATGGAAAATAATAAATAAACACAATGCTGAAGTCCTTGACAATTTATTAATCAAAGATTGCAAAATGACTAATTCAGATTCAACTTCTGTTTCTTAAAATTACCTCCGCATATCTAAGAAAGCAATGTATAAAGGATAGGAAAAGTGAAAATGTCAGACATGATTTGGCTGTAATACATTACAGAATGTGCTATATAGATGGTATACTAAACATAGCACAGAGGTAACAATGCAATGGTAAAGCACAATGACTTGTATTCCTAGTCGAGGTTGCTTTGGCCGTGTTATTTTGGAAACTGTACTATGTTTTGTAACCATGAGTCTTATGATTTAGCCCATGCACAGCTAAATAAAGAATTAGTTATTGTGAACTGTGAAGTCTTTGCATTCTGAAGCACTTTTCATGTATTTACACACAAACTGTTATTTTTCCAAGTGGTAAATTCTGTTCTAACAAAGGAGAGTATTAAAAAAGAATCCCAACAACAGACAATGTTGTTGTACATGGCAATACAAATGAATGAGCAAATTCTGAAAAATAAAAGACTTGCATGTAGTGACATTTCAACAGAATATCTTCCTAGCTTCCAGCTAATAGCAGTTCAGAAACCTTTTGAGCAAAGGATGGTGTGCTCTGGTCTTAACCTTAGTTATATTTTATTTTCGTGAATGGTTTCAAATGGTTTTAAACTGCTGTAACTTTCTTTCTTCAAGGACTTCATAATTTAATTGTGTGTTTTGTGAAGAATCTGCTTTCCTTTTCATCTTGAATTTGTCAGCTCTTGTTCATTGAAACATATCTTCTGTTGAAGAAGCAGTTTCCTGTTTCTCGTGTTTCTTTCTTTTCCCCTGCTAATCATTTATTTTCAAAACTCAAGCATGTTAGTTTAATTTCTCCTTATACAGATGTCAGCTCTCAATTATCCTTGACTTTTTTTTTTCAGTTTTTCTACTTTTTTCTTTTCTTTGTTGGAAGTAGTGTTCACTGTATTCAAGAATTTTTAACTCTGCAGAAGTTTAACAATCTATGTATGAAACGAACAACACATGAAATAGCTAAAGACTATGTTGCAGTACAACCATCCAGGCAAATTTAAAGGTGTAAAGTGTAATATTAAACTTTGATCATTTGTGACCATCCACTACAGATATCATGCTTTCTTAAAGGAAATTTAACCTCTCCTGCAATTTCATGTGTTGTGCTAATTGTCAGCATAGCTCCAGCTTTTGGTACTGTGTGGGAGGAGAAATATTGTTCTTGCATTCCCTCTTATGGCAGCTGTGACATTCTAGATAGTTCACATTTCTGACTTTGAATTAAGCTTATTGGCCATTTCAGCTATGAATAGTATAATTTCAATTTAAAATACATCATATCAATCTGACTTCCTCGAGAGAAGGGAAAACTTATATCAAAGTCTTGGCTCAGACAAGGTGAAGAGTTTTACCTAGAAGCAGACCTGGTTTGAAGACATTCTAAAAAGAGAAGGAATCATAGAATGGTTTGGGTTGGAAGGAACCCTAAAGATCATGTAGCCCAACCTCTCCACCATGGGCATCTTTTACTAGATCGGGTTGCTAAAATCCCCATCCAGCTTGACCCTGAATGTTTCCAGTGATGAGGCATCACAACTTCTCTTGGCCACGTGTTCCAGTGTCTCATCACCCTCAGAGTGAAGAAATTCTTCCTAGTACTTCCTGCCTTCTTTCAGTTTAAAGTTATTCCTCCTTGTCCTGTCCTTGCAGGCCCTTTTAAAAGTGCCCATTCACTTTTCTTGTACATCCCCTTTAGCTGCTGTAAATCTGCAATAAGGTCACTAGAGCCTACTCCTCCAGGCTGAACAACCTGGAAGCTCTTTCAAGATGTCTTCATGGGACATATGCTCCAGCTCTCTGATCATGTTCTCTGACCATGACTCTGGTCATTTTCTGGCCATGGCTGTCCCCTGGACACTCTCCACAGGTCCATATGTTGTACTGGGGACCTCAGGGCTTGATGCAATTTAATTCTTTCATTGTAAATGAATACAATATAAGAGTGTTTAACAAAGAGATAGGGGTAAGTTAAAAATACAGAGTAGAAGCAGCCCAAGAAAATTTTTGTATTGAATTTATTATGAAACTTACAAGTAGCCCAAAACAGAGCTAACTGTATTGATGTAAGTACGTGAGTTATTGTAATTTGCATCTAAACAAAACATAGATTCCTATTTAAAAAATAAGGCTAACTTTTAATATTTATCTAACTTTTATCAATTCATGTTGTCTATATAAAAAAAAGAAATTTTTATGCTTAAATTCCACTGACATAATATTTATTATCTGTGCTTCCTTCTTGGACAGAAGATACAGTTGTGGGTGCTGCGGCACTAAGAGCACTTTGCCATATTTACTACGACGTAATTAATGGTAAGTTAGGAAAAGCAAATAAAATCATGTAACATAAACACCAACACTCCACTACACTTTAAAAAAAAAATCATTATTATTTAAAAATATTTCACTTATGATTAATAGATTAACCAATTTCCTTAGAATAAAATATGAACATGCATTTACTTCACAGTATACTCTAACAACTTGTCTGTCTGGATAAACTACAAAAGACAAGTGAAGCCAGACAGTATTTAATTTCCTCTTTGCCATGAACTCAAAAGGCTTAAGGAAAATCAAAGCCTTTCTGAATATACTGTTCCTGTAAGGGCATATTTTCTTATTGCTTTTTAAACCTCACAAATATTTCTTTCAATCCAGCATATTCATTAGACTTAGGAACAGATTTTGAAATGTTTTCATGCAAAGACAGAAGTCACAAAGACTAAGATGTCAGAAACATTTTTAATTGAGTACGAAAGTACTGATGTCAAGAAAAGAAGAAATTTGATGCCAGTGTCACAACAGGGAGTACTGCAAATGTGCTTCCTTGAAGAAATATTGAGCATCTTCCATGGGAATCTTCAGGTCAAAATTAAATGAAAGGTATATCAAATACATGTGCAAGAGAGAAGTGCAAACAAAAAATTTATGACAGATGTAAGGATGTTGAGCTGTGCGTAGCTGGTAAGTAAAAGATTCAAGAGCAAACACATTGACATGAAAAGATATAAAACTACTTAAACCTAAAAAGAACAAAATGGAACCTGCAGCTCAGAAACATTGAGCATCAGGCCATTTCAAGCAATGCTGGTAAGTTAGATGCAACCGAGTGCAACCAATTTACCAGCAAGAGTCTGCTGAACTCCCAAGGCTACATCACTTTCAGGAGGTGATGACAATATTAAAACTCAGATTTAGAAGTTATTAGTCTTAGCTTTCTATTATGAAGCTTTGTTGAGTAGATACTGCCTTGTATTTTCGTGTTTAGCCAACATAAACATGCTAAACTCGACAAAGCTTGATGCCCCAGGGGGAGTGGGTTGGAGACAAAGACAACCACTTACCTGCTGTTCATGTGGCAACAGAAAGTGTTTTTTCTTGAGCTCCTCTTTATAAATGGAATTTGAAAAACCTGGTCTGGATAGCTCATTGATATGATCTTTCACACCACCCAACTCCCAGATCAGTGAGACGTCTGCAGGTGAGGATGGAATGTAATTGGTTGAAGTTGCTGTCAGTCAATCCAGGGGCCAGTTTTATGGAGCCAGCTGGGTTTCTTATTGGTAGCTGAATTAATTGCTCAGTACAAGCCAGCTTGTACGGTAACACCCCAGAGAAGGCACCATCAAAAGGGATTTTGCACTTCACATTAAATATTGATCAATTCACATCTATTAAAAGGATTTTGTTTAGCATAAAATAATTTTAAACTGGAAAACAAATACCCTTTGCTCTTACCAGATTTTTAAAAGAACATGCATCATTTGGCAAAAGCCTTTATCTTTCCCCTACTACCTGTCTCCTTTTTCAAAACTAAGGGGAAGACAAAAAAATCACTAAATATGCCAAAGATATTGTGGGGAGAGAAACACAGTTGTGTTTGCGGATCAAGATCAAGCTGATTACTACAGGCCAGCAATAGTGCAGAAGAGAGAAAGCCATGTTAGTGAGGTGTTGGGTCAAGGTAACATGCTCTGCATGGAACCAGCATCAATGTCTATAATTAATAAATAAATATTGGGAAAATCTTATCAGAATTAGAGATGTAAATGCCTCTTTCATTGTTTCCATTGACTTTGTATGACTACGTGATCTATCTGTGTAAGTCAGATTCAGAAAGGGGAGGGAATTCAGAGAAGTGATGTCTTTATAAGTTAAATATTATGGACCTCAAACTGGCAAAAAATTGACCCAGGAAACAAAGGAGAAGCATATAGTTAATTTCATGCAACACAATACAATGTTAAACCACCCTCTCCTCTTTGAATTAATTTCAGATTTGTCCTATGATATGTATTGTAGTTACACAAAGTAAAACATGGCTCTAAAAGGAGTTATAACAGAAATCTTTAATCAGAAGCTTCAGCTGAGCTGATCCTGAAAATAGGTCAGATAAATATAATACATCTTTGACATACATTGAGGACTACACATAGAAATGCCAATAAAATCATTTCCGATCTTGAAAGTGTAATATAATGGTTGCATATCTGCTTCTTTTATTTTGTTGAAGCAGTAGTAGGGCTGATTTTTTTCATTTGTAATTTTGCACTAATCTCAATTTAAAATACACCCAAGAACTTGAACCAGTCTTTTGATATGTTGAAATCTTCTACATCCCTGTTCAAAAATCTTAATCTATTGATTTTCCTTTTTTTTTCTCAAAAGTGGATAGAAAATCAGCAACTTGGTTTGATCCTACTACTTGTCAAATGAGATTAAGTCACATGTAGGCTCTAAAAACCATTGAAGTGAAAATGACCTTAGAATTAACCTATCTAAAATCTTAGGATTAAACCATCTTGACCTTAACCGTAGTAGTTATACAAAAGAGAAAAAAAAGTAATTATATCACTACAGCTAATTTGTTATAAAGGATACTAGGCTACACCAAAGCAGATAAAAAACTCTTGTGCTGACTGTGCACCATAGGAAAGGAAACTTGCAATTTCTAAAATAATTAACTACATTATCATTATTAGTATAGTATACAAAACACTTGCAATTTAAATATATACTTTTAAAGGTAGACTTTTTTTTGTTAAAATTTGAAGTGTCATGATGTTTTGTAACACTCAGATGCTATTGCTATACTGATGATCAAAAAAGTACAATTGTCAAGGACACATTAACAATATAAATATTGTATATTAGTAGTGCTAATAGAAGGTAATAATGCTCATAAGTTAAACAGCAATACATCCAGAAAGCTCATTAAAGTAAAAAATAATTTGTTTTGAATCCAATTGTATATGTTATATCAAGGTTTGGATCTCATGAGAAGTAAGGAAAAACCAACCTTCCTTTGTGTGACAAGAGCATTCTAAATCAGAAATCATTAGGTGAGAAAAGAGAAGAGGTGGGTTTAACACCCCTATGAGTCAATTCAGTTGTCTAAACACAGACGTCTCCATCAATTTGAGATTTCTTGGCTGGGTGGAGCCCAGGTGGCTTCAATGTGCTACTTAAGAAGACTGGTGTCTCACAGGTATTTTGTCTTAACTTTCAGACTCATACAAATGTTTACACACTCTGGCATGTTATATTAGCATCTTTTTCTCGGATATAGAGCAGGTCACAAGAGATGCAATTAAAAATTCCAAGGCCCTATACAACATTACTTAGAGAATATATATGTCATTTTGACTTTAATGATGTTCAGAGCCTACATGTGACAATCTCGTTTGACAGGCAGTAGGATCAAACCAAGTTGCTGATTTTCTATTTATGTTTGAAAAATTATCCTGAAAAACAATAAAGATTTTTGAGCAGGGATGTAGAAGATATCAGCATATCAAAAGGTAATATCCAGATAAGTCACAATAAGTTTTTGACATGACCTAAGGTATCCCATAGATCTTTACTTGCAAGTTTCCCGACAGATAGTTCCTAGGTCACATTTGTCAGCTCCATATTCTGGACAACACTAGGGTGCATCAAAGTGGATGGATACCAGTCCATGGTCAACCATATTCCTCCCTGTATTTCTAAGGTGCAACTTGAAGTAAATGGGTCCAAGTTGCAGTCTTCTCCAAATCAGTTTTTTATAGTGCTTAATTTTTACTAAGTCTTTCATGGGAAAAAGAAAGAAAATATTTCCTTATTTCCTGTGTTTTCAAATTAATTATATCCTGTGGTTTCAAATTATTTATACCCTAGGGTTGGAGCATATCTGTTATCAAATTTAAAAAGGTAAACTTGTATCAGCCTTCTTTTTACAGCTAAAACCACAATTATGTGTTTTTTAGATTAAAAAACCAACCTTAAATAAAAAAAAAACCACTTACATTTTCTGCCTCTATATTTTTTCTCATGTAAATGCTAAACTAGCATTATTGCCATGAATAATTGTTACATTATTAACATTATACCTAATACTATACAATATTATTACGGTTTTGGAGATGAAGTATAAGTGAATAAAAGAAAAGTACATTAACAGGAAGGACAGACAAGGAACAAAATTCTCCTGGAATTGTTTAAATGTAGCTCTTTTTTCTGTCTTTTTTATTTTTGGTAAATAACTATCACTTGAAATTTAAGATGTGAGTTAAAGGAATTAACAGATTATTTTAAAGACTTTACATAAATTACTTTGGTCTCAAATAAAGGGTACATAAAAATATCTCAATACATTTATTGTTCCCCCAAAATGAAAAAGTGTTTCCCTCTCTGCTGGTTGTTTTCACCTTCAGTTTTACAAAGTGGTTTGAAAACTGCCAAAAACACAATAATGCAAGATACCTACTTTATGTAGCCATGGATTAATGGCTCGGGAGATATTAAGAGGTCAGGAGACATTAAGTAGCATACAGGATATTCCTGAGCTGTGTAGTCATTTATGACTCAAAGATACTACTGGTAAACCCTTGGCTAACCACATGATATAACTAGACATTTTAGTATTTTGAAAACTCAGATAGGTCTTGCAAAATCACTTAGCAAAGCACTATAAATGAATTTTCAACTAAGTTTTCAACAGAAGCTAAGTGTGTAATAGATAACACCAATGAATATTTATTGGACAAATTCAAAATTGTTAACAAGCATTAAGTTTCGTTTCTTGGGCAAGTTCTGGGGAGTAAGGTTGATTCTTGTTACATATTCAAAGAAAGGAAAGGAAAGTGTGGAGACTGTGTGTAAAATAAGGGCTGGGTTCAGATCACTGTTCAGGTGCTTCCTTATCAGTGCTTTCCTTGCAGATGTCTAAACATGAGCTATGCTACTAAGCTCACACAACAATCAATGAAGATCCTGTTCCTACAGTTAACGAGAGTGTGGGAAGCTGAATATTCAGCTAAAGCAGAAAATACATCTGATCAGTGGAATAATTCTAGGTTCCTCTAAATAGGAACAGGTTTTATTTTCTGCTTTTTACTTCTTTTTTTTTAGATGTTAAGAGTATCAGAGCCAGCTGCACAAAGCTGGCAGATAAGAGACCTGACATGTGGAGTGGAGGTGAGGTCTCTCATTTAATGTATCTTAAATGGAGTCTGCAGGAAGATTTTTTATACAACTGAGTTTTGGCTTTGGTTCATATGTAGACATCTATATTTATGTACATACATTAGGTGTTAATCACCTCATAATGCCAAACTAGACTATAGAAAATGTAGTCATTTACCATGTAACTTAAAAGTTCTTAAAGAAAGGATAAAAAACACATAAGAAGTTAAAGCTGTCATCCTCTTTTACATTTCTTTTCCTAATTCCATTCCTCTGTCAATATTTTCAATATTCCGCGGAACAATCTAAAAACAAATTCCTTGCTTATACTGCAACATACTGTAGGGTAGAGCAAGCATGTGTTTCACTGTTTATAATTTTATATCAAACACAAAATAAATATTTTGGATACATTTTGGATATATTTTTCAGCAGTTGCACAAATTGGTGAATAAGGAAATTTGAGCACGGAATCTCTAAATCATTTAATAGCCTGTCTGAACCTCCAGTGTATGAGAAACAGGGCAATGCTATGGAGTTCTATCCTTACCAAAAAAATCTGACAGTAATATGGCTAATTGTCTGATAATAGCATAAATGTTCTTTGAGGGATTAGTTAGATAGGCATGCATACCAGAAGGCAGGTGAATGAGTGAAGTATTTAACACCTTTTAAAATTAAAGACCTTGCCAACTCATTATCAGTTCAAATACAATCAGTTCAAATATAATGATACATTAAGAAAAAAGACAAGTGGCTTTGTTCCATATTTGCAGAGATAAAGGTTGTATAAGTACATATTTAATTCACAATTGATACTTTTGAGACAATATCTGTTTGATATTTGCTCAGAGTGTTATTTCAATCTTGAATGATTGAAGAGTCTCACCATCTTTGTGCAACATCCAATAGCACAGTTGACAACATATGAATAAGACTCATCAGTTCAGCCTGGATAAACTCTTATTTAGGGTCTCTCTTATTCTTTGGCACCTACAATTAATTTAATAAAATGTTCAGATAATAATTTTAGCCTTAGTAACAAATCAGTCTGTCTTAGTAACCCCGAATGAACATCCTGAGAGTGAGGCAAAGATTTGGCGTGCCAATTTACCATAACACACACCTGCATACCAATTAACCACAGCACTAAGTCAGTTGTTGGCCTTTGTGGGCACACTGTCAGCTCATATTCAGTGGCTGTTGACCAGCACACCTAGGTCTCTTTCCTCTGGGCAAATGCAATCACTCTGTCCAAAGTGTGTAACACTGCATGGGGTTGATGTGAAGTGCAGGACTCAGCACTTGGTGTTATTGAAGCTTGTATTGTTGTCCTTGTCCCATTGATCCATCCTTGCCAGATTCCTCTGCAGAGCCTTCCTGCCCTCCAGCAGATCAACACTACTGCCCAACTTGACGTGAATCTTACTTTCTGTGAATCTTACTATCTGTTGGAATCTATAAAAATCAGAAGGTTTTAGGAAGGTGGTAAAAAGGCAGGCCTCAGGCAGCAGTTATGGGAACAAATGTTAAAGCAGCAAAAAGTTTTCTAAGCTGTAGTGCAGACGTGAGAAATAGAACAATCGGCCGATGTCATTTAGCTTTCTAAGTTGCAACACGTTTATTTAATGTATATTTTAGAAGGTTAATTAGGAATAGAGCTCTGTGCTTTGTCTTTTATAAACGAGCTATTGTGTTGGAGAATAAGCCGTTATTGTTTTAATCAGAATTATGTATGCTTCAGATTATTAGATAGAACTACTGTCAATATGCTTTTCATCTATGTGATTGGCTAAAACTGAGATTGACACTGTCTTATAGTATGCTGTAACTTTTAAGATTCTTTAGCATTCTGTCGAAACAGTGAGCTGGTCACATCTTTTGTCTCCGTTGTCATAACAATGTTCCGAGACTGATGTGGAAAATAAACCACTCAAGGAACTGACTCCCGTTGCCCTGTCCTGTTCGTGGCTGTATATAAACTGCCAGCCTGCAAATAGCACTATCTATTCAGCTCTGAGTTCATCACACCTCAGATTCTCATGGAGATCATGGACACATTTAAATATTAAAAATAATGTGTCCAAAAGTGAGGAGCATAACTCTTAAGATGGTGCAAGAGATATAGTGGACCAAGGCAAAATCAAGCACCATGACCTAAAATATAAGTCTTATGGTAGGAATGTACCTCTTTTTAGAACACAGTGCTGAAAATCCATGTGATAATTTCGGTAGTTCAAGTAGTTAAACACTAATCCAAGACTGCACCCTCACTGCAGTAATTGCAACTAATGAAAATGTAAATTTTGTATAGATACTGACAGCAATGACACTAAAGCTATTCAGGGTTCAGGATGGTTTTATAGCCCAAGTGCCTCTTCCACCCCTTTTTCAGGGAGTTTCATGGGCCATGAAAAAGGTCTTTGTTGCTCTGTTGCCATTATGTGATGTCTTAGTGGTTCCTTTCTAGAATGCAGTAGTCTCAGCAACAACTGAAGACATAAGAAAATATTTAAGATTACATGTAGTAAAGTTAATTATCTAGTTCATTCTGAACCAGAGCTAATTTTCACTTTTCTCAAGATTCTCAGATACTGCTTCTCTGAAACAGACAGATATGTCAGTCATGCTGGCCTTTTCAGAAAGGACAAATTAAAGAAACAAGCAAGTAATGAAGATCAGCAACCCTCAGATATTACCAGGAGGACAAGCTTAGAGAAATAAAGCAACACTCACAGTAATAGAGTCATGTAGTGTCTTAGAACCATAGTTGCTGTAGATGGCTGCTCCCTAGGAAGACAACATTGTTTTCAGAATGTTGTGCCTTACCAGACTCATTCTGAAAACAGCAGTTGGAAGAGAGTCTAGATATACAGCATCTTATCAGCTTCTTAATATATTGTGTGCTTCAAGAGAAAACCATAGTACACAAAAATATTTTATAAATGGAATAAAAATGGAGTTTAAAATGTTTCAAGGCTGCAAAACTGTTATTGCAGTTTCCCAGTTCTCTGAATATGCCATGAAAATGACACTTAAAATAATAGAAACTACTGTAAGTCAGTGCTTTCCTTCTGGAACAGCATATTTGTCATTTGTTATAGCCTGCTGGTTTATATTGCAGAACAATCGTCCTTTCCTGTAATTGGTGATATGCTGACTATGAAGCAGAAGAAATAGAACTATCAAACAAAGAATATTATTCATAGCAAAAATATTGTAAATATATTCCATCATTGCAGCTGATATTAATTGGAAAACAGTGCATGCAATTAAGCTAAGGACCAAATCTCGTACCCTTTGTTCACAGATAATATTTTATATAAATTCGATGAAGATTCTATGTGAATAATGATACAAAGTACTGTGGTAAGTCTGTAAGCCTTGAAAAACATGCTTTGGTTTTAACAGAGCACTTCATTTAGCATAGTACATTGAGAAGGTGTCTGAATTCATGACTAATGTCTACCTGGCATTACAGTATTTATTTTCATTCAGGAATTTTCTTGGTAGAATTACATCACCTGCTTCACAGAGGGGTAGAAATTATTTCCCCCAGATATTCCACTAAAATGCTAGGCGTGTAATATAACCTAGGAGCCTCAACTCCTTACCTGGTCAATGGTCAACAAAAGGTTGCTACAGAGGTAAGGACAAGCAACTTCTTTTAAGCAGACATTTTAATAGTAGGGGGAAAGTGTTGTCTCCCTGGGCCCAGCTTTACTCATTTACTCAGTTTTCTCTGTTTACTGAGAAGTCCACATACCTAAATGTCAATTATCTGTGTAACAACCTTCCACACATGATACCAAAATATTCCTATCTTGATTGCCCTGCTGTCTTCAACTTTAATGAGTTTGTGTAGAGGACAAATAATCTTTCCAGCTCAAATACTGGAAATATCACACATTCTAAGCTTGTGTTTTATGGGCAGCAAAGCAGTCCCAGAGAGAAAAAGGAAGAAAAAATAAAAAAGTTTAAATTAATTCCATATAACTATGTATGTCTGTACATAAAAAATTCTAATCTAAATTAGTGCTAAAATAATGAAATAACCTCAGTAAATAAAATCAGATCAGAATTACAGAAATGAAACAACTTTGTAAGTGCTCTAGAGAATAACTCTATACCAATAGAGCATGTCTCACTTGTGTGCTACCTCTCTGACTGGAAGAAAAAGAAAAATTTTGAAGTTTGTACGTTTGTCAGACAACTAATAGCAATCAGCATAATTAGCTCCAGGTGGATAAATATATAAAGAAAATTCTTTGCTTACTTTTTATTAAAATTGTCAAAAGCTGCAACACTGAATTTTCAGATCTTGGTATCAATTCAAATTCTTGTGTCTCCAGATGTTTTGCAGCTGGGGTTTGCAGAAGTCACTAGGGTAGCAGTTATGTTGTGATGCATGAAGATGTCTTTCAGTTTATTACCTCAGAACAGTGAACTGCAGTGTTGACAGGCATTTTTGTTTCTACAAAATAAGAAACATAAATGGAATAACCCAAAAAACTTAGACTGCAATTTCAAATGAGGGTTCTTTTCAGGTTTCTTAGAAAATATTTACCTTTCTTTTTTTTTTTTTTTTTTTTTTTTTTCCTTTTGAAATTACACCATGTATACCTTCAAACAGAAGCACGAAGAGTTGGCATCAAAGTGATTCTAGAATTTTTCCAAACAAGCTTCCTACATTTTGGAAATAGCCTTCATTCTTCTTAAATGCTGAGCAGAATACTAGTCTTGAACTATACTAATGAAAATGAGATTTTTAGTACAATGGCAGACCTTCAGAATACTTTTAGCCTAATCTCTTGCACTCTATTAATATAATCCCTTCTAATTTAAGACATTCAGATATTTTCTGGATAATTTTCATTCATTAATAGAAACATTCAGTAACATTTTTGCTTTGTGCACTCATTGAAAAAGTATTTCTTCATTATGTACACTTTGACCCATATATACATTTTTAAGAAAACATGGCTAAAGTAAAAACTTCACCCTGAATTTAAATTAGTTATGTATAAAAAGATACTAGAAAGTTCTGTGTATCACAATTCACTAAGGTTGTGGTATGGTTAAAATTTATGACACTGCTGTCTGCAGACATATTCCATTAGTACTTCAGGATGCTCGATATTTTTGGTCTTGCTTTCAGGATACACTATTTTAACATCTTTATTCCTCTAAGAATATCAATCTCAACTTTCAGGCAGACTAAGACTAATGTACAAAATATGACACCAGTATTTACAGCTGTATTGGCTAGGTATTCTTTTTTATTTTTCCAGTTGGAAGACAAAAATCTCTTTTACCATTAATGAAAGGAGGCACTATGTCTCACACACACTTAAAGGGTAACTTTGATTATATATAAAATGCTAGCAGTTTAATCCTGTGTTGAAAACGCCCAGAAAACATTTTCTGCAGGGAAAAGAAAAAGTTTAGAAAAAGGATCATAATTTTTTGACATGTTATAAATGTTTTATTTCTAGGGAGAAAAATTAAAGGAAAAAAAGTAAAATTTAAAATTAATAGGCATTAACCGAAAAAAAATCCATTAACAAGAAGCTTATGGATACTGCTATATTTGTTGATTTTGAGTTTCTGATGCCAGTCTATGTTTCTACAACTTAGTTCTCCAAGGGAATTCTTCTTTGTCAAGGCTTTTATCCAGTGCCAAACAGGGCCAGAAAGACTACTAGGGCTTAACATGGCAACCAGCTCCTATTTTTTCCCACTCATGAAAAAAAAAAGTAGAAGAAAAGGCTAAATCCCAACCTGCAGGTTTTCTTAGTGTTAACTTTTCTCTCTCAAAAGTGAATGTAGGCATTTCCATCTTACCTTGTATAGATTTCATGCTATTTTAAAAGGAATAAGGGCCACTTAGAAATCAAGTTAATTAGCTGTTTTGTTTGGATGATCTCAAAGCATTTTGGTTTATATGTAAATAATTTAAAGGAAAGGTATTTTCTAATGCTATGTAGCAAGTATTATTTTAAAAATTGCCACAGTATCTCTTTTTCCATTGCACTGTAATGATGATATAGGTCATTTAACTTAGAGATTAATTATATAATCCACAGTTTCTGTTCGGTCATTCTAGAGTGTCTCTTTGACAAAACTCACCCATTCACTAAAATGCAATATTATATATCTTTATTCAGAGTTTTTTATAGCTTTTCTTTTCTTTCTTTCTTTCTTTCTTTCTTTCTTTCTTTCTTTCTTTCTTTCTTTCTTTCTTTCTTTCTTTCTTTCTTTCTTTCTCTTTCTTTCTTTCTTTCTTTCTTTCTTTCTTTCTTTCTTTCTTTCTTTCTTTCTTTCTTTCTTTCTTTCTTTCTTTCTTTCTTTCTTTCTTTCTTTCTTTCTTTCTTTCTTTCTTTCTTTCTCTCTTGCCTTCCTGACTTCCTGCCTTTCTAATTTTTAGAAAATTTGCACATATTGCCACATGGTTCTCAGCTTAATTGGCATAACATTTACTTGTTGTTAATGGTAATATTCTAAATAAGTCAACAGTTTATACTAATATATCTGAAGTAGCTTGGTCACCTTTTCCTGAGGACAGTAACAGAGTCATTCCCTCAGGGTGTTTGATGCTTCTCACTGCTGCGTTAATCTAGTGTTTCATCTTGTTGCTCAATGAAATATCCACATGAATAATAAAATGACAAACATGCAATTCAGAACCATACCAGATCCAGAATGTAAAATAAGATTTTTTAAGTCTACTTTCCTTTGAAAAAAATTTGTCTCTTAGAGATTTTTTGCAGTTTTAAGAAATCAAGATATTCTCCAGGTTTTCACGGCTGCAAAGAAATGTTTTATTTCTGTGTTAGTCAGTACAAAACCTTAAAGAATGCAATCAGATTAATTAAATAAACCCAGCTCTAGTCAAGGATGAAATGCCTTGTTGTTTTTTTTTATTTTATTTCTTTTTTTATATCTTATCCAAAGGGAAGTAAAAATCTGTCAATTAAATATCTGGGGGTTTTGAAGGTGGAAGTTAAAGTATACAGAAAAGGGTTTTTAAAATAAAAATTAGGTGACCATTTTACAAGTAAGGGACAGTGACCATGATTCAAGCATTACAAATGCCCAGCACAAGGAGATAGTGCTTGCAGTGATTCTCTGTGATCTCCTTAGTGCTGCATTTTTCTTTGCTTTCACAGTGAAATGCAAGTAATGAATTCTGTAGAGGTCTATGTAGAAGCAGCTTTCTCATAGACTACCTAGATAATTTCATCAATTTGAAGTTCTCAGTGAATATTTCTGTCAAACATAGAAGAGTTAGTCTATTATTATTTAGTCACAACATTCTACTTCTGTCACTAGTTTGAAAGGCACTATAATGGAAAACTTAAGTACATGTCCACTTCCTCATACACATACAGGTAAATGTGTTGATATACACTGTTTTTCCCTTCTTCCTTCTTCCTCCTGTCTTCTTCTTTTTCATTTTTCATTTTTCATTTTTCATTTTTTCCTTTTTTTCTTTATTTTTTCTTTATTTTTTCATTATTTCTCATTTCTCATTCTCCTCTCCTCTCCTCTCCTCTCCTCTCCTCTCCTCTCCTCTCCTCTCCTCTCCTCTCCTCTCCTCTCCTCTCCTTTTTTATAATTTAAGGTTTTCTGAGGACTTTATGCAGATTGTTCATCCTACTTCTATGTTTGCCATATGTAAGTGTCAACATGTTTAAAAGATAATGTTTAAGCATCAGGTGTTGAAGGCTAGACTTCCTTATGTACAAGTAGTTATACTTAAGCAGGTTTTACAACATTAAAAAAACCCAGATCTTAAAAAAAAAAAAAAAAAGAAACAAAGATTAAACTATAGGTTTCAATATGGAAAAGTTGCTTCTTGGTGAAAAAAAGACAAAGGGCAAGTACATGCCAGTTATCAGCAGAGAAGCCAAATCTAAACCAGTTTCAATTTAGCAGAATGAAAATTAAATATATAATTATTTTTCAAGGGATCCCCAAAACATAATGATTGAGCACCAGACAGTGGCAATGGGAGATATCCACAAAACTTGAATCATGTATAATTATAACATGAGATTTGAATGTTCTATGATCTTTTCATATTTAACAGAGAGAAATTCTTAGAGTACAATTAATTTGAACTGTTTCTTACTCCTGCTTTAGGATTATATGTATCATACCTCTCCTGTACTTTCAGCAGTGATCTAGTATACTACACTCAAAGGATAATTGAATTCTGTGTACCTTACTTCAGATCCATTTTCCATGCAAAATTCAACATGACTTTCAGACTAAAATCTGTTTGGAACTTTCACAAAGTATGCTTCTGCAAATTCTTCACAATCTTTTGTGTTCATTTAAAAAGCCTACAAGTCTTCCTATCAACAGCCAAAATCTCCAATTTGTCCACTATTCTCTCCTTATTACCCTTAAGCTCTTTTTTTCAGTACCTTCTCAATTCATTATTAAGGGGTTCTTGGCAGGAAGATTCCTTACTTTTAACTCAAAATTCCTCAAAATTAAATTCTTCAGTAGAAATATTTATCATCTAACTCTGATTATTACTCAGTTTTAATTTTATCCTCCTAATATGCCGCTTCATTAACAATAGTATCATGAGACATAAGAAATAATTCCACACAATAAATCTCACCATTTACAATTTCCAAGATTTTTCTTTCTTTCATTATTATACAAGACTGAACAATAAGGAACTGACTGCATGTAGCACATTTTTTATTTGCATTACATGAGATAGAAGCACAATCCCTAGTTTATGTTTATAATGTATGCAACATTTAAGTTGTCAACTTCAAGGAACTTTCAGTCTGTACAGACAACTTGAGCATTTAGTACTTTCTTGAACATGGAACAAATTTTAAAAATTGACTCTTACATCACAACATCTGTGGTTGTCAATCCCTTCAAGAGGTGTTATTGTTTTTTAGGCTTCATAAATGATTCATGTGTAGCTGCATATTGAACAAACATAGAGCTTATATAATTTTCACGTGTGACTGGTATTTACCTCTTTGTAGAAGCTTAATTTCTATAAGCCCTTGATTTTCACAGTCCAAATCCCAAAAAGTAGACAAACTTCTGTCCAAAATGTGTAGGTTTCACAGAGATTTTACATCTCTTAGAGAGGATTCATTTATTTCCAGATAGTAATCCCAAGAGTTTTTCTCTTTTATGTTTCTCATTAAGTTTGCTGAAGCTACATAAACATATCAGATGGACTAAAAGAGTGAGAAATTTAAGGCTTTGTCCAGTCATAGAAAAAAGGACATATTTACAGACATTTTAATATTGCTGATGGTGTTGGATGGTACTTGAGGTAATTACATTTTAGTTGTCACAATAGTTTATGAACAAGATGACTGAAACAGGAAGTCTAGGAACAATCAAATTCTATCACTTTCAAACAGGAGGAAAACACAACTAATTGACCTAGATATTTCCAAGATGTATTAACACTATAGGAATGAGCATCTCTTATGAGTAACAAAAATTAGAAAAAATATTTATTGGATTAGAAAAACAACAGAAATAAACCACCCTCTTCTCTCCTTCTCTTTTTTTTTTTAATTTTTATTTTTATTTTATTGCTCAAAGAAATGAGTAAGTGAAAATTTTGATGACAGAAGGCAACTTCAATAAGAGCAACTGTGGAATTTATGAACCTTAAAATGAAGAGAAAGAATATTTGTAAACATAAAGCATTGATCTTAAAGACACAATCATAACTAAACTCAAGAAATAGCAACAGAAATCACAAGGAAATTAAATGAAAGGTAAAAAATGTTTAGAGAGCTCTGTCTTACATAAAAAATATTTGAAGAAAAAGCATAAGACCAAATCATCCAAATGCATCAAAAGTATACAAGTGGAATAGAAGAACAACTTACCTCCATCAAAATAGATGGAGAATTTTAAACAATGAAAAGGGAGATAAACTGACGTGGGTATATAAAAAAATGCATAATCATACAGAAAAAAAAAGAAGATAAAATGAGAAAAAAATGTGTGAGTGCTTATATAAATACAGTCTAACTTGACTACATAATGTGCTCCATACATGGACATGCACAGACATTCACACACACCTCTCTCACTGTCCCTTCCCTGTGGCAACTTCTCTTCTTCTTTTGGGTCTTGAAAAGTTTCAATTTCAGTAAGTTTCAGAGTATGTTAGCAGAGTATCTTACATGTTCAGGAGTCTCCTCCTGCTAGTAAATCTGATTGAAGCCTAAAGTGGTTTGTGAAATCCTGCATTATGCTGAGAAAAATGTTATATCTTCTCAAAGCACACACCAGTATCCCAATAATACACTCAAAGGATCCACCTCCATATAGTTCTTAGTTGACGTAAGACATCTTTACTGTGTTTAATTGGTTTCATGTTTGCATAAGGATATACAAACTATGTAAATATTTAAAAGGTTAAAAAAATTTGTTTCCATAGTTTAGGAAAAAAAACCTGATTAATCTCATTTAACCTGAGACTTCAAATATGTGTATGAACTCTTTTGTCTTGTTTCAGTCAAGTCAAAGAGGAATAATGTTCATGCAAATCAATTTAATTATATTTTGTTATTTGGCCTTCTGTTTTACCAATATTATAATGCCCAAGGAATAACATTAATGAATGCTTTCCATTTGTGCCATGATAGTATGAACCTTTTTTTTAACCTATTTGAACAAGGGGATGTTAGATACACAAAAATGGTTGGACATTCAACACAAATTCCCTATTCTGTTAGTTAGTCAATAACTGCACTTTCCAAACTTGTTCTCAGCCATGTTGTATCAAGAAAGTTAAAAAATGCTTGCTGTTAAGTCACTGCTGGCCATATGTGATCTATATTTTTAGGTTTCTTTGCTACATATTTATTATAAATTTGTTTAAGCAGTTGTATGAGAGTTGTATTTCCATTTGTCCTGTGATCTAGGATTAAAAAATACAGCTCCTTTAAAATTTGCAGTTGCTCCAAAGAAGGAAATATATGTTTCCACTAATTAAACCAAATACAATTAGCAAATTACAACATGTTCTGAAATGTGGTTCTGACATGGTTTTATCTTCCTGGATGTTTGCTTTTACTGCCTCATTTTCAGCTTACAATTTGATACAATATCTACAGAATGGCATGCGGTAATAGTGTTACATTTCTCTGTGCCAGGTAAAATAGGCTGATTAAGTCAATGCAGTCATCTCCAACATACTTTACAACATTAATGTTATGTGCAAATTAATTGTCTAAATAAACTACTTTTTAATGTAAAACTAATGAGAAAGGACAAATTTTCTAAATCATTTCTATATTCTAGGTGGACCATGCCGCTCCATATGGAGAACATTCAGGCTAGCAGCTGTGTTAAGAAAGCTGTCCAGCTGAAAGGGACAGTAGCAACTGCGCATGCTACATCCATGTTTTGAGTGCCTGAATCTGCTAAATAGTCCAGATGGTTGGAGGGTAAAAAAAGGGCTGTTAACATCTCGATTCATAGCCTTGACATGATGGTAGTTACTGTATTCAATCGGGGGTGTTAATAAAGCTTTCTAAATATTTCACAGTCAAGGACTTTGTGTATATTTATTCAATGACTACAAATATCTGGACCCCTTAGACTGCAATATGTTCTTCACAATATGTTCTATTTTATTTCCAGGTGTAATTTATATAGATAAAGAGGGTGTGTGTGGCATGTTTGCAAATTAAATATTACTACCTATTTAGAAGTGTAAATACTATAATGTAAATTATACACATCAACTATTACTTCAAGTCTGTAAATAATTCAACTTTATCAAGGATACTTAAACATTCCAGATTTCCCACTGGAGAACACAAATCAGAAAGGCTTGCATTTTGGTAAGTGCAGTGAAATATTTCAGAGAAATAATCAAGCTGAACAAAACTAGAAAACAACATCCCCAAGCCAGAAAAAAATATTGTAAAGTTTTACTTTCTGCAACAGAGTGTGAGGGAATATGCTGCAATGAAAGACAGGTCTATTAATCCTTTTCAGATAACATTGGTCTGTTTGGCTTGCTGTATACTTCTATACTTAGTTAATCCACTTGCAAGTCTTCCAGAATGAAAATGGAGAAGTTTATCAAAGCATGAGTGTACACATATTTCAGAAATTTCTTTCATGCACAGTGTTTTGTGTACTATCATTAAGTCTGAAATATAAAATAGCCTTTCCATGAGATATGAGTTTGAGACAGATTTTTTTTTCACACAATTCCTTTGTTTTTAATCCAAAGCAATGCAAATGATTACTTTAAAATGTAGAGAGATAATGAAAAAAAAAGACAAATAATTTGAACATCTTTGTACTTGCTTTTGACAATTTCTCAGTTTTTACCAAATAAGATTCAAAAAACTAACTAATAATTTTAACTTTCCATTAACCAAATACTGCATTTTCTCCCTTAAAAGTAATAAAAGTAACAAAACCCCAACCAAGATATGAGCTTTGGCTACTCCTTTTTTTGAGGGATCTCAATTTTTTTTTAACCATGGTGCAATTTGAACATTTAAGCATTAGAAATATTACTGCTGAAGATATCTAATTCAACAATACCAACATATTTTTTAAAAAAAAGAAAAATATGAATCACGTAAAATAATACATACTTCTGGACATTGTGATAAAGCATATATTTTTGCACAGTAACTAAGAGAAACCAAAAGGAAAATGGGATAATTATGGAAATTTTTTTTGTTCTTTTGTAGGTAGATTTTTTTTCTCCAAAACTGTTGTTGCATATATAAGAAGTCTTCACTAAAGGTCAAGATCTCATTAACACTGAGCAGGACTTGGACCTCAAATGAGCATTTCATTCTCTGTGATGGAGTGAAAATATCACTCTATTCACTGTGATTGTATTCAAAGAAAATTATTCCTCTGATCAGGAAAATGAACAATTTTCACACAAACATGCATACACATACAAAAACCAAACAAAAGCCCATTAGCTTTTTTTAGAAAATATAATTGCAGAGAGATATTTTGTAGCTTTGAATTTTGGACTTTTCTTTCTCTTTTTATTTAAAAAAATTCCTCAAGTTTGAGATATTCTACAAAATATTTTGAACTAATATGGCTTTTCAGATATTTTCTGAAAGTATATAATTTTGTACTCTGATGAAGGAACAAGAGGAATGTATTCTTCTTGAGAAGTTAACTGCATGACCAGTAAATCAATCAAGCTTTTTAATTTTAAGAGGCTTGATTTTGGGTTTTTTGTTGTTTTTGTTTTGTTTGGGTAGGTTTTTTTTGTTTCGTTTGTTTTGTTTGGTTTTGGGGTGTTTTTTTGTTTATTTTTTGGTTTTGTTTTTTGTGTTTAATATGGAATTTAATACATTTTACAATAGAGTAAATTTTCTAAATTATATGCTATGGAAGAAATGAGTGAACTGTAAACTTTGCCTTTTAAGTCATACAATGCTCAGTTTCTCTGTTGTGCTTCTTCAGATTCAATCCTGTTATGGTAAGCCTTCAGATGAGGGACAGGGCAGAAGCTGAACAAATACACTTTTAGGGAGCTGAACTTACCACTTTTGCTGTAGTAGGGTGGGAGGTGAAGAGGAATAGGCTCTGTGGGCAGAAAATAAGATATACTGATCCATAACCCCAGGACCACAGGCTTCCTTTACATATCAGGCCATTCCTCTGGTGAGCAAGAATGGCAGCTATCAGCTTGGCTTTACCTGGTTTCAGCATAGGTAAATTTCTCAGATGGTGTCTAGATAGTATGCTTTTCTGAAAATGTATCTAATATTATAGTCACTGTAAGTATGGACTGTAGGTATTAACATTTAGAACTGATTTGGTGTCCACAGATGAGAATGTACTTATGTAAGTCAGAGTGCATACCTGAGTTATATGATTAAGCTACCAGTCAAAGAAAATCTGTTGTCTAATGAATTCTGAAAAAGTAATGGAAATCTGTCCTTCATGAAATTGTATAACAGGCCTCTTGAAAAGGCTAAATAATCTATTGCATATATGTAAGTGCATATATATGCAAGCATAAAATGAAAAGTTCAATAAAGTCAATATACAGTGGTATGATGACTTCTAATACCAGCTACTCTTATAAATCAATGTATATGCATTGTAGCAGGAATTAATGTTTTTTGCTGTCTTCATCATGATGATATCTGAATGTCTGTGAGTATTCAAGCAGCTAACAAACATATTCAAGTGGGAGACTAAATAACACTCTTCAGTCAGAGACAGAAATAGTCAAGTATGGATTGATTCATGTTTATTGCTCATAAAAGGAGAAAGAAAGAGAGAGAGACAAGAAGAAGAAGGCAATTATTGTAAAATCTTTCCTGTATATTTCCATGCACCATATAGTAACTAACACCTATCACTGGAAACAACACTAACAAAATTACTATGGAAGACAGGAAAACAGATATGTAGTTACATTTTGTTTACAAGCCAGCATTATTTAACTGGATGCATGTCCAGAGTCTCGTCTATGCTTTCTTAGCGTCGGGCAGGAGAACACCCTAATGGAATTCAAGCAGGACAGAGAGGTGGATGACGTTTCTCTTCAACAAGGATGGAGGGAGAGCAGGTAGTGGATTATATAAGACTCTCTATTTTAGGTGTGGAGAACATAAACAACAGAAATTTCTTATAATTTTTTTTTAATTGTCAAATTTTTGGCTCAAGAACTTTAGTCTTTCTAAGAATGACCCTGCCTGATCCATACATGGCTGTCCTTATACATAGGATTTTACATGTGGTCATCTTTTCTTGAAAAGTTGGTCAGTTCTGTTAATAATGTTGACTGCATTTTCCTAGATTTCTGCAAATTGGCTTGAAGGGATAGTTCTCAGACCTATCATTTTTTGTTTATTTTTGTCTTTAAAATATACTATATAAGTGCTACTTTGAGAATATTTTACCAGTTGAGGCATTTCTCTTTAATGCCAGACTGATACACCAGCCTCTAATATATTCTGTGGGTGCCAACCTAAAACATCTTGATGATAATGATGCTTTGATCTTGGCAGCCAACCAAATCCAGAATGGATTTAACAGCTCAGTTCATTATTGTCTTTGTAAAGAAAAAGTGTCCTTGCGAAAAATAATGCTTTTTATTGCTTCCAAATTTAGAGGAGTTGCCCATTTGAAAATTTATCTATGCCATTCATTCCCACATGTCAATGTAAGAAAAAAGATGACAGAAGAGATCTCACTATATTGGGTTGCAATCGATAAATATTTAGTGTGACATATTTTCTTTCTGAATTCCAAGAATTCCAATCTTTGATTACTTTTCAAATTAAAAACAAACTTCAAAATGTTCCTCTTCGATTTAAGATGATATTGCAAGAAAAAATTAAAATAACAAAATAACAGTTGACCTCCCTAAATGAAAAACAAAATCAGCAACCATTACAAAGATATATCAAGTTTCTATATTTTTCATTAACTTAATATTATTCTATCTTTTCAAGTTTCTTCCTCACTTTATACAATCACAGTTTACAGGTTTCTGAACTGGATAACCCAAAGAAATTCATCACTTTTACTAAACTTCTGCATCCAAAAAACATTGCAAAGACTAAATAAGTAGTTTGCCATATCTGTGTGATTTCCAGATACATTAAAAATACAAAATGCACGCTTGTTTTTCTCTTTTCTCACAGACATGTACATATGTATACATATACATGTACATATATATATGTATACATATGTAGCAATGTGTCTTCAATAAGGATTAATCTCCATTATCAAGTTTATATTTTTGCACTGTATGTCAAAAAACCCCAACTTTTTATACTTTTATGAAGCATATTGATCATTTTAGTTCAACAACAGTGGCATGACATCTTCCTTAACTGACTTTAATTGGAAAAAATATGCATTTACCAGGCTGAGTTTACATCATGTACACTGTCTTTTCCAAGGATTGGTGTAAGTGCAAGAAAGGTGAAATACATCCAGACTGTAGGATGAATTTCTGAATGCTCTTGCCTGGTTGACAGAACAAAGCCAGGGAGTAGGTACATCTCTGTCAATCTCTTCACCAGGTGAAGCTGTAGAGATTGGCATTCATTCAAGGATCTCTTTACCAAGCTTCTTTGCATAAGATTCCTGTCCATAACATAGGTTGTGAAATCTTTTTTTGTGATGATCCCTAGTTTAAAAGTTGTGTTGTTTGTGTGTGTTTGCTTGGTTTTCTTTAAGTTATGTGTGTCCTTAATTCCATGTATTTGGCTTCCAATGACAAAAGAATGATCATTTTAATGTTAGTCAGTTACAAAATAAGACTGACAATATTAAGGAATTATTAATATTTTCACCTGATATTGCTTAATGGGTCTTTTTAGGTTTGATATCCTGCAGAAATAACACCTTTTTCATTGTTTTGAAATTGTGAACAAAACTAAATTGAGTGAAGTTTTAGTATTTTTACTACATTGACATCTAAACTACCTTCATTGTCCTTAAATACTGTCAGACAAAGTTTTTTACTTGATAGGATGAGGTGCTTAGGATTACCTGTAATGGAGAAGGGGTTGTTGCAAGATGATACATATCATAAAATGTTCCAGAAGTAATTTTCTTGTGTCAGGAAGACAAATTTCCGTGTGAAAGCAGTGTTAAAGGTTCACGATTTGATTCCAAATTTTATGTGCAATTAAATATGCATTGGGAGAGAGATAGAATGTACGTGTGCATGTGTATGTGTGTGTGTGTGTGTGCATGCAGATAGCACCAGGTTGTGATGGTAACAGCAGCTTATAATTAGACAGCATTATTGGTCCAGCATATACTTTTGAAGCAGTTTTCTCAAAAACATTTTTCTCAGCACTCGGACAAGATAATGACAACTCCTTTCTGAATCAGAAAAGGGAAGGCTGCTGTGTATCTAAGTGCATGAACAGCACCAGTCCAAATTACAGACAAAAAAGGATTCAAACTCTTTGTTAAAGTTCTTTGTTACAGTTTTTAAAATAAAAGGGAAAAAAATATTAATGAAAGCATTTTAAATTCAGCTGACCTTTTCCATGTTTTTTTTTTTGTTAAATGAATCTTTAAAGTAGGCAGGAGACACACAAAAAATCTCAGCTATTTCCTGAGCAAAAGTAATGAAGAAAAAAGACATGCTTCCAGAATTCATTTGCATGTATCAATGTTTTTTGGATGCTAAGTAGAAGACAAAAGGTACATACTGAATTAATGCATTTTTCTGACTAATATTCCATCCTATCAAATGAGTAAAAACTTTCCCCTCAGACCAGCAGCCTTTATTAACTCTTTATGATGATAAAATTGAGCTGATTCAAGGATTACCCTTAAAGGCAGTACAAACTTTGATATAGGGTGTACTGTCCCCTGCCACATAGGGATGCTGCATCTGATTAGTAAAATTAATATCTGAAAAACTCTTATAAGATCACTTATTAATCATGAGACACACAGTGAGGCTAAACATCATAGCAATAAAAGGGTGAAGGTAAGGAATTCCTTTATGTTAATGAAGATGATATTCTGACAGTCACACAAAGAAATGACTCTTGTCTAAAAAATAACCACAAGCTAAAACTCTGAATCTTAGCAAAACTTTAAAAATGATACTATAAAACTATGTTTAATAGAATTCAATAGCAAAACACCCACTAAAAAATCTTTCTTATCAATCAAACATCATAACATTTTGGACAACTGTACAAATATTTTGGGTACTCTGGAGGTTGTTTATCTACTTTTGATTGCCAGTGATATCAAATAAGAAATATGTACAAAGAAAAACTGGTTCACTCATAAAATTTAAATCAAAGAAAACCATATCAGCTCTACCTGACAGTCAAGAATAAATGTCAGGAAGCAAAATGAAAACTGGGGAAAGAGATACATAAGGAAGTAGCACCACTATGTTGCTTTCCTTCTTAATCTGCTGAGGTTTTCCCATGTATGTCTCATGTATGAGATCAGGAGCACCAAGAGGTAAAACCTCTGGGTTATTCAAGAGAAGAAACCTTTTCATCAGATAAATATGGTAACATGATGTTCTTACTGATCCTTATGGTCAGTAATCATGCAGTAGTTTTATTGGATCTGAAAGTCCTTTGCATTTATAAACTGTCAGTTTATAAATATGTCAGTGTAGCAGACATATTCTTGAGATGCAGAGGTTTTTAAGTCTGTCTTTTATATTTCAATTGCTTGCAAGGACTACCTGCTGAAATAAGTCAAGGCAAACATATTCATAGAAATTATTCATTGCACATTTAATGTAACAAACAGTTAGTACAATATCGAAATTAAACAGGCCAATAAGCTAAATCTCTCTCTCTCTTTCTCTCCCAGAATTAGAGGAACATTATTGTAATTATTGTAATTTAATTCATATGTACATTTGCATACAAAATGTCATTATTCAGGTATACAGTAAGTAATTAGTAATGACCTCATCTTAAAAAAACAAGTCAATGCAGTCAATATTTTTTACTTTTTTATCAGAAACCCAAGCATTTGAAGCAGTAGATTTATTTTTTTCTGTAAACCTAAAATTAAAACATACAAGTTACACCAATCATTTTTTTTCACATCCAAATACAAAAAACGTAGTTTTGTTAGTATTACAGATTATTCTTTTCTGTGGAGAGTAACTAGTGTTTATTTCTTTAATGACACACAAAGGGAATACAATGAAAGATTTGTGGTTTTGGTTGCATTGTTAATGAAGCCTGATTAGTGAAGTGAAATACAGCAATAACAAAATGTCAGATATGCATTATTATTGTTTTTTCTTTTGCAGTATCAAATGGCATGACTACCTGCAAATCCAGGGACTCATTCTATGTATTGCTTTACTTTCCATGCAGTGTAATTCCAAGGGTTTTTATATTCTATCATAAGATTTTTGCAGAAAAGTATAGTGAAAATAAAATAGTGTGGGAAATGTGAAAACAATAGGCAAAACTTTTTGGTCTCTCAATGCATTGTGGATACATACAAAAATATTCTGAAAGAGGAGAGGGAAAGAATAATATATGAGAATGATACTGTATTTTCTGTACATGGATAAATTATGCTTTTATGATCAAACACAATCATGGAGACATTTGTCATCAAAATACTGACTTGCATTAGAAAATGTCAGACTTCAGAAGCCAAGTGCTTTTACTGTGTTTCCCAGATTCAGAAAGGAATAAGCTGAGGATTACTTGTAGTAGGACCTGCATCTTTTTTAAAAAAATATTCCTGTTCTATCCAAGCCTGCAAAGGAGAAAACAACATTTCTTCCTTTGCAAGCAACACAAATCCACTTCAGCCCCCTTCCTCACAGTAGAATATCTCCACATCAGATTTCCTACTCTCGTGTGCACTGTAAATTTTGAAGTACATAACCTCTGGATATTTGAAGGAAGTAGGAATCCTTCTTTTTTTTTGTTTTCTTTTCTCCTTCATGTCTACTATAATCCTTAATATTTATATTGTAACTGTGTCCCAAGGTTAAAGTCAGAATCAATGGTTCTTAACTTTAAATCTACTGCAGAACTACAAAAGCTCCACTCGTGGCTAAAAAGAAATGACTGGACACATTACATAAAACTACATCAATACAGGAATACTTTAAAAATTGAAAAGGCTTCTTTCCCTCTAAACATCAAAGTTTATATGGCAGAGTTATTTTTTCAAAAATATTGTTTACAGAAACCTGAGACAGTCATTTATTAACAAGCAAAATGTTTGAGTATCCATTCCCTGGAATTTTTGGAGTTTATATAAATGCATGCATAGATAGATAGACAGACAGATACATGGAGTGCACATTTCAGTCTTTACTGGTAAAATTAAAATTAAAATATATTGAACCATAAAAAAATTGAAGTACTAAGATTTTTCCTTGTTTGCAATTTTGGATGACCTTTTTCAGGGGTAAACAACCATCTACTATGTTAGATATTCTTCAAATGAATGACGAATGAATATCTGAACAACTTGTATGCTGACAGTCAAAATCCCCTTTCACTGTTCACATGCTGTAATAAGTAGCTATGTTCAATGTACTGGACTATTTTGCCAATCAGTTTCATATATTCATGTTTGGTCTCCTGGCTGCTCACCTTTATTATAAAATTAGAAAAAGGTGTGTTATGTGAAGTTTATCAGTTGTTTTTTTGGGGTTTTTTTGTTTGTTTGTTTGTTTGTTTGGGTTTTTTGTTTTTTGTTTTTCTTTTCTCTTTGGCTTTAGGTTCATTTGTTTGTTTATAAAAGAGATTCCATGTAATGCATCAAAATGCTTTTCATGACAATACACTGTTCTACATGATTACACTTTCATCAAAATAATCCCTTTGGTATAAAATAAGATCACAGTATTTCTTACAGAGTAACACTCAGAAATCAGAGTAGCTGTAGAAACAACCAACTTTCCATCTAACACAAGTGTCAAGCACAACAGTGGTTGGGCTAAAACAAAAATGTAAGTGGAAATTTATTTTTTTTTCAAAGTTGTTCTTATTTGGGATCACTCTAGACCGCTCAAAAGTTAATTACTGAAAAACCTGTATTGCAAAGATTTTAAAAATTAACTACTATCTGCCACACAGAAATTGTGAAAAAGAATAAAAATTAGATGTATAACTAAAGAAAAAGATATATATATATATATATATATATATATATATATAAATATACTTCTATAGAAAAAGAATAAAAATTAGATGTATAACTGGCTTTTTTTTTGATACAACAAAGAATGCAAAAAAGAGGTTCTAGGATACATATTTATATATAAGACTTATAGTAGGTATATTCTCTGCAAATTTCATTAATTGGTGGCCTTGTTTGTGGGAAAGTTTATTCTTAAATAAACAGTTTTACTACTACGAACTCACAGTTTTGGTTTCGTATTTTAAATCTTACAGTTTCAGACTCTGGCACAGAGTAATTGAAATAGTTTGATTTTAACATTATGCCAAGGAAGCATTTCTGCCACATTTTTCAATAAAGAGGAAAAGAAAGATTTACACTGGAATTTCTGTATTGATACTGCTACATCTCTGTGTGCAGTGTTAGAGTCTTGCTTATATTCAGAAATTTGTCTTAAGGTTCATCATTTTTTGTATAAATTTTTCTCAGAATTCAACTCAATAATTTTGACTCCTTCATCTTCAAAATATAGCTACTAAATGGATCTAAAGAAAAGCCAAGGAATACTATTTACTAGATTTTAGCTGACCGAAACACAGATGCTAAAATCCAGAAACAAACTGACAAAAAAACCCTGAAAATAAATATTAACTGAAAATAAATATTAACTGAAAAGAAATTAATTAATATTCTTATGTGGGATTCATCTTGCCAACTGAATATGCCTAGCTTCAGGGCAGAATTAATTTCTTCCTAGTGCAGTAATCTTAATATGCATCACACTAAAATGTATTTATTTGTCTCTTTTGATTTTAAAGGGATCTTAGAGTGACTAGATTAGATTTAGACATTACTTCTGTAGGCAATAAAATTTAGCTTAGACTATTATATTTGCAGATACCACTTCTACTAATAGAAGTGGTTGAGATACCATTAAAATTGGGCAATAATTCCCAATTGGTACTGTGATAAATTTTCTAAGACTTAAGGCACATTCAAGACAACCCGTCTGTGTTTGAGACTGGATAAAGGGTCTGTGCCCCTGGTCTGACTCTACTCTTGGAAGAGAATGTATTTTCTATGAAACTTTCCATAATTAATATTTCCCAACCACATTCTTTCAGTAACAGCACATTGGCTGAAAAACTGAGAACCAAGGATATCTGCATAAGAATTAGTTTTTAATGAGAAACAGAAGGATTTGGCTACTTGTAAGAAATTGTTTTAAAACCCAATAAGCTGTAGCTCTATATGTGTGCAAGTTGTACTTGGGTTTTTGGGGGGAAGCTGAAACAGAACACAATGTCTGCAATGCAGACAACATCTGAACTCCCGAGAGTCCTCAAATTTCATTGAGGGCAGGGAATCCAGTCTTTCTTAGTATTTCAGAAACATAAAAACCATTAATTTATAAGTGAGAAATTTGGGGAGGAACTCATTGCAGCATAATATGGTTAAAAATGAATGCAATAATAATCCAAAGAATTATAATGGTTTTATTTTCTTTTGTTCAATTTTTTAATGCAGTTACTCTGTTGAACTCCTCTGGGATTAAGTCAAATTCATGTTAGAGTAGTTCTGAACACCATTTAGCCCACAAGTGATAACACAGTTGTCTAGCTATTTATTTAAGTAAATGAATTTCATTGTAACTTAAGATTTTTTCTGTTGTTTTCCTTGCATTCTTATCTGCTAAAGTAGATTTATTTTCTACTGCAACATTTCCTCAGCATTTAGTATTCTTCTGAGACTATTGTTTTTGTTAAAGAATGGCATTGTCATCAGGGAAGATACTGCTTGTATTAAAAGTACATGCTTTTCCATTAGTTTTAGATTTTTGGCCTGGTAGTGACAGGTGGCTTTGGTTAAATGGATATATTCTTTCAGTCAAATGTATATGTGTGTGCAACAGAAAGGAAAAAAAAAACAATAAATATTGTTTTATTAAAAACAAATAAGAAAACTATAAGTTTCCAGATCAGGACAAATGGAAAATAACTATTTTTTATATTCTTATGTTCAAAAAGAAACCCCAGAAAGTTATACATAGTTGTGCTATAATTTACTGATAGAGAGAGAAAATTTGACTAAAGCATGAACAAAGAAATAACTGGTTTTTTTAATAATAAAGCTATAGTGTGTATCTAGATTTAAAGGCACTTTTTCTTTCTGAGAAGGTTTTGCTTAGTCACATCAAAAAAGTATAATCTGTTAAAAACAGATAATTAAAATCAGATTTTAAAAATCAGATTATTAAATTCAGATTACTAAAGCAAAGTGTTAGTAAAGAATGAATGAAATTCAGAAATATTTCAGGAATTAAAGGAAAAGCATTTGAAAGAAATAATGAAGTAGATTTATCAGAGTTGCCAGAGCAAAGGAGAAAGAGCAATAAAAGCCTTTATTGTGAAGCTAGAATAAAAAGAAAATTAGAATATTGGAGGATAAGACTCAAGTGCAATATACTAAAAAAAAAAAACCAAAAACAAACCAAGGAGAAAACAGAAAGTTAGAGGTATATGGTCACTTCCAGCAGCAAGGTAAGGAAAGAGAAAATAACAGTGAATTAAAGAGGAACAGAAAGCAAAGAAAGAAAGAAAGAACTGGAACAAGGACTGAAGAGAAGGCAGAAGGTTGTAGGAAGGATATTTAAACTGCACAAGCCTGATTAGCAAAGTGTGTTTACCTAGCTAATTAAATAATTCTTGATATAGTTTCCAGTGCTCATTCAAGTCACCTACTTTCTTCCCATCACCTGCATTTGCTGTTTCTTAATTGCCTGAGTATCACTGGTTAATAAAGGTGATTTTCAGAGTTTATGCTTCAACTGGGCCATATGTTCACTACCTCCCTTAAAAAGACAGTAAATCAGAAGTGGAATCAAATCTAATTTGAAAGTGTATATTATTCCAGCCTGTACATGTGTAAATAATGACCTACCTACTTAAAACTTGCTGAAACTTTACAGAGATATTTTGGAAAATGTTTATTTATCTAATTTTGACATGTGTATAGATTTAAATAGGCTTTATATGCCCAGAGAAAGGTGGAGAGGGCCTTGTACTAGGACAAAGAAGAATGGCCTTAAAGCAAAAAACAGTAGGTTTAGATCAGATATCAGCAGAAATAAATTCTTTATTGAGGGAGTGGTGAGGCACTGGAACAGGTTGCCCAGAGAAGCTGTGGTGTTCTATCCCTGGGAGTGTTCAAGGCCACGCTGGATGGGGCTTTGAGCAACCTGGGCTAGTGGAAGTTATCCCTGCTCACAGCAGAGAGGTTGAAACTAGATAATCTGTAGGATTCCTTCCAACAGAAAACATTATATAATTCTATGATATTTGAAATCAACACCCTTTAAAGTAATATTAATTTTATCATACTTCAGGGGTAAGATTTACTTTCAGATTGCTAGCATGTAAAAAGAGGTGTTTAAACGTAAATAGTCAGAGTTTTTAGCCTCTGTTTATTGTCTCTTCTGTCTTCCAGTCTGTGAAGACTGGAAGACAGAAGAGTTGATAAAGTGTACTTAAGTTAATTTTATTTCAATAGTTACTACAATATACAATAGGTACTCAATTGCAGGAACTAATCTGGAACTGAAAACACCCATAGGACTTGAGTTTTCCTAAGTAGCTCATGAAGGTTTTTTAATGAACCCTCCTGGGCTTCCAGCTCCCCCTTTAGAAGGAGTGGCTTCTCTCATGAGATTTGGGCCATAATTTCCAGTCTCATGCCTGTGCCCTTGGATAACCTAGGACATCTGAAATGCTGCCAGACATCTATGTTAAGGTAGCAGAGCCAGCCATCAGATATGGATAGCCTAAATGTCTTCAATTGAATTAATCACCAAGGCTTCCTTTATAATTAATGAAGGGAAATGGGTACTTCTAAGGAGCAATATGTCTGACCTACTTTTAATATGAGGTGGATTTTATTTTAAAATACCCTATTTCTTTTCAGTTAGGACAGCAGGAGCCTATGGGACCTAGCCTGAATATAAGGATGTGCCTTATAGAAATCTAAATTTAGTTGCATAAGTCCTGTACAGTCCTGTAGAGATGTAAGTCATCTTTTAAGGACAGGATGACTACACAGAAGCATTCAATCTTCAGATCAATTTCTTTTCAATAGAATAGACAAACAAATAAACTGGGCAAAGCAGTAAAAAAGAGAAACAAACCAATCAGTTTGTGGTTCTGTGTCAGAGGATACAGAGATATTTTTCTTTTGAATACCTGCTAGGACAAAATGCACTAAAGTCACTAAATGAGATATATGATTTTTTTTTTCTTTTTTTGTTTTAAGAGAACACTCATACAGCTTTAATAAGGAAGCATTTCACCAGAGAACAGAGTGATATATCTTAGCCATAACAAACCAATAAAACGTAGGTGTTTGTGGAACTCATTTAGAATGATGCTCCCTGCTGTGTTTGTGTCTAGAAGACTGCTTGAAAAAGCATTTAGATTTTGAACATTCAAACTACCTAATATTGGTTATGCTGATTTGAATTATGCAATTACTTGTTTGATTCATTTTATAGAACTTTGCATTGCTAAATGTCTATCTCATTCCTACAAAGTTTTATCTAGTGGTGTCAAAATTCACAAGTTGTTTTTGCATTACTACTTTTCAAAACTGCTTACAACTTATTCTCTATCTGGGATCTCCCAGATAACATTCAAACTCAGGTCCTGCTTATAAATAAGACTCAGCTCCAGGTAAAAGAAAGCAGTTCTTTCATCCATTCTGCTGAGGTTTTTCCACATTTATAATAGAATTGAACACTCATTGAGGCAGGATGCAAATTTAATATTCTTCTTAGTTAAAAGTATAATTTGTAAAAAAAAAAATAAAAAAGATTTTTCAAACTTGTTATAACCAAAATTAAAAGTGCTAATCTATGTTTTACAAATTTTACAAATTTTTATATAGGAACACAAGTTCTAAGATATAATGCTATAAAAGCTGAAGAATATATTTCTTAGAATATTTCTGAACAAGGTATCTCCTTTTTAAAAAAAGTTTTCTCACTGTTTCAGTCTTCAGAATACTGAGAAATTAAAATCAGTGAAAATTTCAGCATATGAAAGTGCTCTCTTCAAGGGATAGAAAAATGCTAATATTTACTCTGAATTCTTTGGAATCAAATGCATGGCTACAACTTCCATGTGCGTACATTACATATGAATGCATTCACACAAACTGCATGTGACCTCATGAATATATTCTTAAATGTATTTGTGTGCAAACAAAAAATGTGTTGGCTATTTTTCCTATCACATGGTGCCATTTAGGATATAGCAAATGGAAATAGACAAGTCAGGGATATATCAGGTCACACATCATCACAGAGTGAAATTAGAATACTAGTGACAGAGAAATAAGACAGTAGCTACATCCAGTAGCTACTAAAGAAACTTCATGACTTTTAAACAAAGCATTGGTAAGAATGTGACCTTGCAATATTCATGCAATGTGGGTAGAAGTTTTACAGCTTCTCAGGAAGGATGAAATTACTTCTAGAAAACCAACATCTGCAGGTTTATGAATAAATGATGGATGATTAGCACCATCACTATTAATCATAGACCATTCTCCTTGGCCACAAAGTACTATAAAAATTGTAGAAGCTATGTTTTTTAACTAGTACATTGTTTATGTAAATGTGGGGTTGCTCAACATTGAGACTAATCACCAATCAAAGACTTGATCTCAGCCAAGTTAAGTCAGAAGGTTGCTATTTAAATAGGAGGAGCTGCTTCTTTGCTAAGTGAACCTTGTCCACAATGTCAGTTGAAGTGGCACAATTCATGTACAAGTATGAACACTTTACATGCATAACAAGATTTCAGGAAGTTTTGGTTTTTTTTCTTTTCTTTAAATATTCTCTTCACAATTTTCTGATGCACTTGTTATTTTATGCTAGAACCAGGAGAGTTTTATGTGTGAAATGGTGTTTTGATGTTTGTTTTAAAATTAATCAGTCTGGAATAAAGTGGTTGGTTATAATTAAAATAGTGGAAGTCTGGTGGTATGCTCTATCTGTCATGGTTTAAACAATAACAATGTTTACGTTCCCAATTCTTAAGCCAGTTGCAGATACAAGAAAGTAATTATATGACATGCAGTTCATTCTGTTCTGTAGTGAAACAGTCATTCACTAATATTGATGATCTTCAGCATAACTGAGGAAAGTAAGTGGGATATATATGATGGTGGGGATAATACTGTTCACTTTTATTAAATACTCTGACATCTTGTCCAGCAAGTTTCTTTAAGGCAGGGAATGGTTTAATCATTATTAGAAGCAGAGGACAAACCTTCCAGCATGTAACACTACAGATGTTGTTTTATTCATGTGAGGAAATTATACTGATTAAAAGATTCACAGTAGAACAAAACCTGTACTTGAAACTCTGAAATTAGTTTTTGAACATAAAATTTTAGCTGAGTGATGGGTTCTTGTTTTTATTAAATCTGGATCTCTGGTCGTAAAGAATAGGAGAGCCTCCTGCATTAAGAAAAAAAAAAAAATTTAGAGTGTGTAAAACATGAGTGCCATTGTGAAGTGTCATGGATGCTTTTGACCAATGGTGGGATCCATGTCATCAATTGATTTAAAACACTCCCATTGTTCTTTAAGACAAAATAGTGAGGGATTTGAAAACCAAAAGACTTTATTCACAACCGCATGCAAATTTATGGATTGCATTATTTACCTTTTCTGTGTAAGAGAGCCCAGAATCCAGAAGAAATGTCAGGCAGATCAGCACAGTTGTTCCAGTTCTGCATTATGAAGACCTGGGAAAGGGTTTTAGGGCTCTGTCAGAGTCTCTCAGGTTCTTCATTTTCTACATCCCTAATGAGTTCCCTATCTATAAGACTGGAAACAGAATACTTCCTTGGTGATCAGGCCATTCAAATTGCACTAATATTGTCTATTTTGAGCTCTCCTTTTTCAGTGCTCAGTATCTTCTTATTCAGGACACCTCTGAAAGTTTGCTCTTCTTATGGTCAACAAGTTGTTTCTACAGTTTGTATGACTATGTCCCTGCTCACACAAAAACTGTTCAGTGTTAGTTCTGTTGTTTGGCACAGGTGACCAAGCATATTTCTCCTACTTTTTCTTAAACAACAGGTTGGTTATTTTGTCTATTACAGCAAAAGTTCACGGGGAGGATAAGCAGACCTTGATGTACCTGGAAAGAACTTATTCTGCTGATACAAGAATAATATGCAGTACAGTGTGTGCTATGTACTGCTAGTTGCTGTAGAACTGTGGTCTCTTGCAGTACTTGGGTGTCTCAGTGGCATTTTTGTTGTATTCACAATTTAATAAACCAAGACTCCCTGAGGATGTGGATGTCAGAAAGTCTGAAAGAAATAGAAAAATTCAATATGTGAAATATATCCAGAAAGAGTAAAATGCCATCATTTCTTTTCTGTATGCAATCTCAAATAGTTTGTGTACAGCTGTAGATTTCAGAGCGTCATTTCACTTCAGCTGCAACAGAATAAATACCAAACAGGTAGGTAATATATATAAAATGTATCTGTGTTTTAAGTTGTGAAAATATGTTTATCAAACTAAGCCTACAATCAAGGTGATTCTTCTATTTTTTTTTTTTAATTCTAAAGAGTTAGAAAGAATCCTGTAAAAAGAATGCACAACAAGTGTGCAGAAAAAGCAATTGAATGAGAGTTTTCAGCAATTTTGTTTGTTGTTGGTTTGGTCTGACACTAAATCTCAGATATGCACAGAATTTATAGTTTTGCAGCCCATGCATTTAGCACAAACTGCATTATATACTCTCAATTTTCTTGATTTTCATGCCTATCTTCCAATATTAGACAACCACAGCAAAACATGTGTCCAAATATACAACCCCCATTTACCTCCTTTGCCCTCACTAGCTGAATTTGCACCAAGCCAGCACAGAACAGAATACTGTTTAGAGTAGCATTCCTCTTATGCTATGTAAGATTCTGTTTTGAACTGAACCAGTTCTTTAAAACATGAGTTCAATATGTAAAGCAAAGTACATTTATGTATGGCAATGTCAGTTTTCTTGGTTACTCCATGTCATGTCCCTTGTTCTTTCTTTTGAAGGAGGGTGTCGTAATACCGTATTTTGTGTTTTGCATCTCAGTGTTTCAGCTGGCATATTTTTCTACTGACTGTTTTATTTAAGTATGTTTAATTTGTTGATACTTAGAGGCATTAAGACTTCTACTAGAACATATCAGCTAAAATTATTTTCTTACTGCTTTTATTCTTTAATTAATGACTTGGAACATACTTTTTTACTCCTTAGCTCTAACAATTAGCTGTAGAAAGGCTAAGGGTTATAGTCTCTGAAGATCTGAGATGGTATAGTGGTGAATTTTAGAGGCTAATTTTTCTTCTTGCTTTACTGAGACAATATACACCTTCAGCTACAAATCAGGTATCCTCATGCAGCTTCTAAAGACTTGCAAAAAAAGTAGGTGCTGAACTTCCTAAGTCTGAGCATGATTGTAAATGACATATGGGTGTCATAGTTTACCTGTGACTTACCTAGTAGTTAAGAAATTAGTTTGCTATCCAGATTTTCTGGATAATTATTGGAAAACAAATTTTAATTCTAAAGAAACCATATATTCTTAAATAAGAGTAATTGCTGAAGCAACTGCTGCAGGCTAAGGGACAAATTCAGGTGGTAAAATAGACATACATAGTGTGATTTTAGGTCTTACCTCTCTGTGCTATCACAGCAGGTCTTCTAGCTGTTGCTTCTGAAGGTTTGTGTTATGTCTGTCAGACCTGTGGAGATATTTCAAGTACCTCACTGCATCTAAAATTGTACTAAATTCCTGTATTTAGGTACCTGACTTGTTTACTTTTATATAGTAAAGTCATCTTCATTCTCTCCTTTTTCTGGTTCAATTTTTCAGTCAAAATATCAAGCTGTTCAGCTCATCTCAAAGCCTATTACCTCCTCCTACTGTCACAAAGAAAGACGTTGAGATAGAGCAGATGTACATGTCTGATCTTTCCTGACTTGTTTGTCCAATATTGGTGAAAAGTCTTCTTTGCTCTAGATTTTCCCAGCAACCTCAGTGGTCTGGGACTCCTGAAGATCATTTTACAATAAAGACCAATGTGAGAAAGGTATTGCCTACCTTGGCCTTTTCCTTAAATTTTGTCAAATAACCTTCTGTGTCATTCAGCAGCCAGTCCACATTTTCCCTGATGTTTGTTTTGCTCCTGATAACCCTATCCACCAAAGGGGTTCTTGTTGCTCTTCACATAACCTGCCAGACTTTATACCAGATGAGTTTGGATTTTCCTGACCCTGTACCTGACCACTCAGTGTCTGTATTCCTGGGTGAGTTAAACCTTCATTGACAGCCTAGGGGATTCCTTTTATGTCTGAGTTTTGCCATGAGATCCTTGTTCACCACTATGAACACTGCCAAGGTCCACTGCCACGTTTCCTTGACTTTCTGTATTTTTGGGATTGGAGGAAACAATGCTTGAAAAACATTAATTTGTATGGGTGCATTTGGAATAACATTGGCAGTTTCAAACTGACTTAATGAATTTTGAGAATACATAATGGTCAAATCATTGACATACAAAATATAACCCTCTTGAAGGGAATTAGAATTTTGTTTGTAGCTTCATTTCTGAGTTTTATTTTGAAGAGCAGGGATTTCATCCAGTAATAGGCCTAGTCTGGGCACATGATTATATGAAGTTTTTTCCTCTTTCATTAAAGTCTCTCTGCCAGTCAGTTCCCATTATAAATCAATTATGTTTGTAGTGGAAGATGTAGTTGTCGTGTCTTCAGATATCATCTTATATCTAAACTATGAGAAAATCAGAATTTTGAAAGGGGTGCAGAATTTGAGAAAGGATTTGACTCTCTTAAAGAGTGCTGATAGTCATTATATTAGCAGTATTATATTGACTTCTCTCTTAGTTATGAGGGGATAATCTGTTAGTTCAACAATTCAGGTCAGTTCTAGGAATATCACTGTCTTTGTAATCAATGAATTTTCGCTGGCTGCCGTAGGAAAGACTAATATGTCTGTGATGCAAAAAAGAAAATTGCAACTGCTTTGAACTCTTATAATATCTGATGATGGACACATTACAAAGGGCCTAAAGCCAATCTTTTTTTTGATCATTGCAAAATTATGACTCTGACAATTAGTCAGGTACAGACAGATCTGCTATTTATTGCTGCCTGTTAAATATATCATCATTTCCCATAAAAAGATTATAATTTTTCTTAAATTTCATTCTGGGATTACATATTTTTATTTATTTCAGAATGGCAACTCTGAAAGTTTTTAAAAGAAATTATTCTCTTCTGACCTTGACTTTCTGAATGTCTAAATAGCTGCTTAGGAAAGAGACTGCAGAAGAAGGGCACAGAGTTGTTTCCTATGGAGTTTATCAGTGAGTGGCGTTCAAACTGATAATATAGGACATTTCTTTAAAATGCTGACAGAAATCATCTAAGGGTACCATTCAGTTCTAGACTGCATATACATATGCTGTAGATGCTTACATGTAGACACAGAAATGACTGTCGATATATAAAGAAAATATCAATATACATTTACATTGTAGTTACTGAACTAACAGGTCTTGATTCAAGATTTTTAACACATAGAAATCTGTTACTATCTGAGATGTTCTGGAATACTTGTGTGGTTAAATTGTGTCTCTGGAAATCACTATTTTTAATATCTCTCATATATATAAAAATCAGACACAAAGGTCTCAGATACATTTAAGTGGACAGCTTAATTAGCTATTTCCTTTGGCCAGACTGAGATCTGTCAGACTAAAAACAAATTATATAAGCAACATTTAAAGACATATCTTAGTGCATATGAACACCAATTAAGCCAACCAGTCTCTTCAATGAAGTAACATATTTATTTTAGCGTATATGCTAAAATATTAGGTATTGCTAGATAGATTTCTTTCAGTTTCAGATATCTAGGTGTGTTTGTAATATATTTAAGCTGTAAATAGACATACACATGGAATGCATAAAAAAACCCTGAGAGAAGTTATTGTTTTTTTTTTTCTGTAAACTAAGACAGCAGGCAAGCTCCTCAGATAATATAAAATAAGGCAAAGACCACTATTGTAGTAAAACTCCATGGGAATAAGCTTTTTTTTTTATATTACCCATAATATGATGTGGATTTATATATATATTTATATTTAATTGAAGCTAGTTTTCTCAAAACTTGCTATCACTTTTAAGAACAATGCTAAACAGATTTT
>WBNP01002044.1:714766-768879 GCA_013401095.1 Passerina amoena
CAAACAAACAACAAACCTTGCTAATTGTCTTTCTGTTTTATATTTTCATATTCAATACAAATTTCAGGATTACTGTACCTTGAATTTTCTTTGCATTGCTAAATAGATACCAGGAAAACACAATTAAAAAGGACTGAGCAATAACAGTTCCTGTGTTAAAATCAATGGAATTGTCACCTAGCTTTAAGTGACTAACAAGACCTGAAATGGTTTTGTCACAAGTTTATCACCTCCTGAGAAGAAACTATTTAAGCTTTGAATTTTCTTCTCTTTAGATGGTTTTAAATAAAAATTCTCTGAGTTACAAGCCTTACTGTTCTGTACTGTGAACAGAGAAAGACTCCTGCAGAGGACAGATCAAGTAAATTATGTTAGTTGGTTACATCTCAGTGAGACAGAAGACATCTGGCGCTCAGACAGACAGGAGTGGGACTGATATCAATGGAATCATATCAACATATAATATGTCTCCAATGTAAATTACATTTTTCTTTCAGTGTCCCATTGTGAATTCTAGAACAGGACACAGACAGTCATTTCTACAAATCTTAAAAAAAACCAAAACAAGTAAACAAAAATACCCCCAGCAAATTTTATTTCCAATAAAGTTTCCATAATTTTGGAGTGCCTTCTTCAATATCAGGATGCTTATACTTACGGATATCTCATTTAGTTCCATCACTTATATCAAAAACATACCCAAAGGTGGGATGTTATTAATATGTTATCTGAGAAGGAAGAAAAAAAAGAGAAACATGCATAAGGTTTTGTTCTTGCTGGGATTTAACAAGGATAATATAAGTGTATTTACTCATTTAGTATAAATTTTATTCTGAAAATACATTTTGTCTTGTTCACTGATCCTTGTAGCATTCTTTAAAAAATATTTCAAGTTCAAGGCATAAAACATGACTTTATATGTAAGTAATTATATAACTCTTCTTGACATTAGTTTACTTGTGGTACAATAAAAAAGTGAGGAGAATGGGTGGCAAATGGATGTTAATTTCTGTATTGAAAGTAAGATACATAGGAATTGCAAAGAACTCAAAAACAGCTTTATGAAAAAAATAGGTTAAACAGGAACAAGTAGATTAAATACATGGTCTGTTATAAACTGCTGTGATGAATGCACAAACTGTTTTTAAAGGTAAGACAATTTTGGAAAGATTATGATAGATCTAGTTACCTTTAAAAAAGGTGCTGAGCTGCAGACTAGAAAAGAAGAAAAATCTGTAGACATCACCAGAACTAGAAGTTAGCCTGCTGCTTCCATTAGGGTATATCTGAACTTCAGTTGCAAAATAAGTAGTTGGATTCCAACAATTTTCTCCAAGGAAAATTAGCTAGTCAAGCACCAAAAGAAAGTCAAGAGCAAGATATCTGTGTGATGTTGAACTGTGCTTGGTTTCTCTTCCACTACAAACTACTTTACAAAGGATTTTCTTGGAAACTCAGATCACCTGTGGAGAGAAGGGAAAGAAGATTCACTATGCTATACACAAATCCATTCTAGCTTTGCTATTTAAACCTTTGTACTTTGTGATCTAAAAGTACCTTAATCTGCATAAAGTTTAATAACATTATATGTATAATATATATAAATTTATATGCCATATTTTACAAAGTTTCAGCCTGAGAGGGAAGTAATTTAATTTGTTTCATAAGAAATGTACATTTGATTTAGATTTGCAGAATGTCCAATCTTTAAGAAAAATTAAAACAGGAGGGAAGAAGTCTTACACACCAGTATAGGGGACATCTCTAGACTTTCACAGAAAGAAAAGCTCTCTGTTCTCTTTTTCCCTCTATCATGAATTTATTCATTTGTTTCGATAAAAAAAAATTGTAGCATGAACAACTTAATGAGCTATTTTCCAAAAGCAAAAGGCTAAAGATTTATTACACTCAATGGCTGTTCATGTTTACATGATATAGAAGAGATGAGCCAAGGGCAAATCTCTAGAGGGTTAGTTTCAAAATTATCGTTGAGTTTTGGCCTATTTTAGCTATGGCATATACATTATAAAATGCACTGTATGAATAAGCAGTGTTCATGTATACCACATCAACCAGCCCAGAGGCTAAGAAGCCAAAATTGGTGTTTGATGTTTACACATAGACTCAAATAAGAAATGTACTTACTGTACTAATGGGTTTAAACTAAGATTACCTATTAATAAGTCATAATCTCTCATATAGCCTGGGGAGACACTAAACTGCAATATAAATAATATTTCCTTTAGAAATGTAATCACTGATGAATAACAGAAGTGTAGAAGATTAAATATGATGAAACAATATACTGTGTGTCTTAAAACCATAAAGATCTCTGACTTACCTAAAGGACCCAAAATTTAAATTGATTTAATGAGTTTTGGAAGCTAAAACAATTGTTCATTTTATTGAATACACTCAAGATTTCATAGACTTTGTGTATGGTACATATAGGCAGGAGAACAACAATCATTATCCTCTGCAAAACTGTTATGGGTCTATCGTGATTTAATCCCTCTAGGCAGCTAAGCACCACAGAGCTGCTCATTCACTCTCCAACTGTGGGATGAGAAAGAGAATGAGAAGTGGAAAAATGCAAAAAACAAGTGGGTTGAAAAAAGGCAAAAAACACTTGGGTTGCACTAAGGTAGTTTAATAGCTAAAAAAAAGCTGTGCATGCATGTAAAGCAAAATAAGGAACAAATTCACTCTTTCCCTTCAACAGTGTTAAACACTGTCCAGGAAAGCAGAGATCCATCTTGCATTGTGATTACTTGAGAGGACAAATGGCATCTGGAAATCCCCACTCTTTTCTCGTTCCCTCTAACTCTTATTGATGAGCCTGATTTCACATGACATGGAATATCCCTTTGTTCTGTTGGGTCATCCATCCCAGCTCTGTCCCCTCCCAGCTCCTTGTGTACTCCCAGATTCCTCACCTGTGAGGCAGTTTGAGGAGCAAGATAGGCCTTGATGCTGTGTAAGCACTGCTCAGAAGTAGCTAAACCATTGATGTGTTATCAGCGCTGTTTTGGTAACAGACCCAAAACACAGCACCATGTGACCTACCATGAAGAAATTTAACTCTATCCCAGTTAAAGTAAGAACAGGTTGGAAATAAGAAATTAATCAGAAAAATATTATTATTTCATGTTATTACATAGATTCAGAATTCACATAAACATACATACTTCACAGTAACTCTGATGTTGTTGAGCTATCTAAAGTCCAGTCTGCCTTGTGTTGCCTTTTTTCCCAACCTGGAAATGAAACTCGAGATAATTTTAGCAAGGAGGTAATATAAAAGCAGATCTTTATTTGAAGGCCTTTAGGGGCAGTTATGGTAAGATGCTCACAAAAACCCACCCTACAGGGATGAGTACACATTTACAGGTTTTAGGAAATTAGCATAATTGATAAAAAACTCCAATTAGGAGGACAAGTGGTTCAATTCCCCCCTCGCCCCAGGTCAAGCTCCTTATCTGGAGCCCCCCCTTCAGCAAAAGCCATACTTTGTCTATGAGAATGTATCTCCAAGAGTTGTTCTTGGCCTTAGTTCCCAAGAAGAACCAAGATAGCACTGGTGCCTTGTACCCCCCAGGGCTTGGAACTCTGGAATTTTGTCTTTCTGCCTAGAGAAAGGCAATGGAAAAGTACTGGGAAAACTAGTCACTAATACAATAGACTACGGAGCTGCAAATATATGTGCGAAGAATATAGAAAATGTATCAAAGAAGAAAGGCAAAACCCAAACTGGCATCCCTTGAAGCGAGATGCTGGTCTGTTGAGTTAGTGGATTACTAAAACAAATCCAGATCATCTTCTGTTGTAGGTGCCATATCCTGTGCTCAGTATCTCATGAGACAAGTCTCTGCCATGCTGGAATGGTCCATATTTTCACTGAGGGTTCAGTTTAATTTATTTCAAATCCCCTATTGTCTCTGATCAGTTTTCCTATTTTGCTTTTCATGTACATGTTCACCTCTCATCTCTATACGGTTCCTTTGAGTCTAGTGTTTAGCTTCCTTCTGTCAGCAAGTATAGTCTGTTATGCCTCAGTCTTGAGCAGTGTTCTACAGGTCATAAAAATTTCATCTTAAAAGAGATATGGGATGCCACCTAAATTAAACATAGTAATTTTCACTAATTTTCTCAGTTCTGCTTTGGTGCATCTAATTGGCAGAACTTTTTTTTTTTAACTTATACAGAAGTATATTACTTTCATCTATTTGGAGATTGCCTATTTTACTATAATTAATTTTGATGAAAGGATAAAAGCAAACTACGGCACAAACTTTCTCCCTTCACTACTTTTTATTCCAAGTTCAGCACTGGTTTAGTACTGCAGATTTCAAATACATGTCATTAAAGATCAATCAGGTTTATTATTCTGAGCAGCTGCTTGAGACTGGAAAAATACCACATGACTTTCAAAACCAGATCTAGATGGTTTGGATTGCTAAGCAAAATAGAAAGCAGCTCCCATGCATGCATGCAGTGAAGACAGAAAGCCAAAGAGCTCAGTTCAGTTAGCTCTAAGAATAATCATTAAATCCGTTGATTTAGGCTCTAAGGTACAATATCAGATTTGCTCTTAAGTTCTGAAAATTTTTGTCTGCATTCCTAAATTTCTCATGCAAACTGGTTTAATCCAATCGGCAGCTTTCAGACCTTAGTCTTCAAAAAGGGCAAGGAGGACCCAAGGAACAACCTGCCTGTCAGGCTCAGCTCAATCCCCAGAGAGGTAACAGAGCTCCTCATCCTGAAGGACATCATCAAGCATATGGACAAGAAGAAGGTGATCAGGAGTAAGCAGCAGGGATCCACCAAAGGGAAATCATGCCTGATTGCCTCCTATGATAAGACAACTGGATGAACAGATGATGAGAGAGCGCCAGGAGAGACATGGAGCTCCTGGAGCAGCTCCAGCTGATGCCTATAAAGATAATTAGGGGATTGGAGCATCTCACCCGTGAGGAAAGAGTGAAGGAGCTTGTGTTCCTTAGCCCAGAGGAGATGACTGATAGGGGATATTATTGATGTATACAAGTATCTGAAGGGAGGGTGGCAAGAGGAAGGACTCAGGCAGTAAGAGTGGTGACAAGCAATAGAACAAAAGGCAACAGGCAGAAACTGGAACATGTGAAGTTCCACTTTAACATGAGGACCACTTCTTTACTGTCAACATGACCATGTACTGGAACAGATTGCCCAGAGAGGTTTTGACATCTGCCTCACTGGAGATACTAAAAAAACATCCAGACACAATCCTGTGGAAATGTGCTCAGGGATGACCCTTCTTGAGCAAGGAAGTTGGATCAGATGACCCACTGCAGTGCCTCCCAACCTGACTGTCCTGTGATTTTGTGACTCTGTGAATCTGTGATTCTATGGTGTGTTTTCTCTCTAAAATTCATTTCAGTTTTGCATATACTGTATATATATCTGTTTTCAATAAGTAGATATCTTTTTGGACCTGGCTACACTACTGTCCTAGGTTACAATATTAAGATATATTCTATTCCCATCCTCAAGAGCTGCTGAAACCAGGAGGGGCATTGTTTCTTCCTTACCTCCTGTTAATGGGCCCATCCATGCCTTTCCACATGACTCAGAGATAACTCCCTCCAGGAGCCATTTCTGTTAAATGGACCCACCACATGACTCACAGAATGATAACAGCCCATTGTGAGATGCTCCACCCAGGGGGGAGGAGCTAGGCATCCCCACCTGGATATGATCTGGGGTTTGGGACAGAGCAGTCAGTCTTTCCACTGGATTCCTAGAGGAAAGGCTGTCTTTTCCACTGGTTTTTTAGAGGAAGACACCCTTTCTACAGGATCACTGCTCCAACAGAATCCCATCTGCTACTCCAGCAGGACTGCAGCCACCAATCCAACTGGACTGCTTCCCAACACACTGACGAACAGAGTGTCAGATTGTATTCTGACTTTGTCAATGGTTTTTCTTTTGTACTATTGCATGTATTTTGGTTTTCCTTTTCCTAATAAATTACATTTCTGACTTGGAGTCTCTCACTGGTTTTGCTTTCAAACCAGAACAACTACTGAGTAAGTCTCTGGAAAAACTAGAAAGCATTTTCCCACCAGGTCTATGGGAGCATGCACAAAATTTTCTTATTTTTGTTGTTTAAACACATAAGCAGTATTAACCTTCTAAAAAACAAAACAAAAACCAACAGCCAATGGCTGATGTCACCGTGATAGTATAAAGTTATCTAGCAGTAATATAGCATTAATGATAATTTCCCAATAAATAACAAATTAGTCAGAGAGAATGAATTCACTATATGGTAAATTTAAATTATGATACTTATTATATTTTTGAAAGTTACATTCCTTGTATTTTGTCTGAGATATGTAGAAACAAATAGAGTATCTGTAAAAGGTAGAGGATGTAACAGGTCAAATCAAGGGACAGACGTGGGACTGCTTCAGTGTGCTATGGTTTCCTCCAAAAGCTGTAGGCTTTAGTAAACTGAAAAAAAGGCTGACAGACTATACTGATTTGATACTTCAAAAGTTACTGGAGTACATTCAGTGCAAATAAGAATTCTACCAGAGTATTTGTGGGATGGAATATTGCATTTACTTGATTAAATTTTGTTAAGTGTTACTCCACCCATAAAATCACTGACTTTGATTCAGATAAGGACATTATAAGAAACATCTAAAAGGCATTCTTTCGATATTAGAAGTACATTGTACACATTTTTTGTAAGATACTGCCAAATTTTAAACTGTAACATAACAGAAATCAAAATATTTAAAAAAAGTAATAACAGATTCCTAGAACCATGCCAGCCTTAGTTTTAGATGCAATGTCTAGACATGAGAGATTGTCAGTGTCAATAAAACCAGAATGAAAAGTGAATCAATAAAGCTCATGCTTAGCCTCAAGCATTTATTTAAAATATTCTAAGGGGAAAGAAAAACTGGATGGATTTGATCTATACTGAATTTACAAAGAAATTTTATATGGAAACCTATGGTTTCCTCAAATACCTACATATATCTCAACTTCCTAAGGATATGTACTAGAAGATAATTGTCATCCTCCTGGGTAAATTTTTTTTCCTGTTCTGTTCATGAATGATAAATAAGCATCTTTAGATAAATCAGGTATTTACTGCTTAAATGGTATTCCTCCTGAGGGAAAAGAGATAATACCACACTTGTAGTTACAGCTAAGAATATATATGTATTTCCTCAAAGAGAAATGAAGACAAACTAAATAAGAGAAACTTTGATAAATTAACCAATTTTATGTTGAAGAGATAGCAGTGAGTGTTAGTGACAACACTTCAAGCTTCCTTGCATGAATTTCTAAATATAGTTCTACTATATCTCTGGGAAGACAAACTGGAAAAAATAAGAATTATATATCTGAATTACTCCAGATTTTGCTCAAAAGACAAAAAAGAGCATTAAAAGTCTTTCATTTTAAATGTAAATATTAGATATTTTCCACAGTTAGAACATTAACCTTGCATGTCTGTTTACTCACCTCTTTTATTAACTGTTCTTTATGCTTTTGAAGGCATAAATAAGTAGATAAAACATTTTTCCCCCCACAGGAATTCTTGCAAGAGCAATCCAATAAGGTGAGCTGGAATTACAGATACCTGTTACAATAAATTAATGTATGTGTACAGAAATGGTAAAATAACTGTTGGATTTTCCTTTGATTTGCTTGTATATGCACAGACTTACATGTGTGAATTAAGACCTTTCTGTGCTCCAGAAAGCCTTTGATGTCACCAGCAGTTATTGGACGATTTTTCTCTTACCCTGGTTTGTACAATATAAACTCTTCAAGGGAATGCAGTGGTTTAGCTTTAGAACCCTGAGAATGTGCTACAGCTAAGGTACTGACTGCTTAAGGTTACAGACACTGCTTTACAGTTTTGGCGTACTCTTAGAAAGAATTGAATGTCATTTTACTGTCAGGGCTGCTGAAGCACCAAAAAGGAAAAAAAATAATCAAACTAGACTAAACTAGATTGCAGATACTTTCCTAATAATGCTTAAAATAATAAACACCTATATGAATACTTGTAAGACAAAAGTGGTGCAGAAGTGAAAGAAAATCTGCTTGTTCTATTTACAGGAAGTCCTTAGCAGATATCTCCCAGTCTTTCTTGTTTTAATGACCTGTTGTGTGCTCTTTCTGATGAGGTAGCAATTGAGGTTTCTGCTTATTGTTTTTAACATTCATCAATAGAATCACTCATTAAATGCAGGCATTCTTGAAGAGCGGATGTCACAGAAGATACTGAGGATTACTTCTCAGAATGCACATTCAAGTAGAACTGAATCTTAAATCATATCCTTTCTCCCATTATTTTTGGAAGAGTTTGTTAATTTCCTGCAGTATTTATCTTTGAGTTCTTCTAGTGGGCCACAAAAATGTTGTCTTTCATCTAAAATTTCCTCCATTCTTGTTGTGCTACCAAGTAGATGTTGATTAGCACTTTTTTGTCAGAACAGGAAGTGCAACCACTGGCACTTTAGTAACACGTAAACCTGCATGTCAATGCAGTATAAACTAATTTTTTTTTCCTTTTGGTGATTGCTTGTTGGGTTGCAGTATTAAATGTGTCTTACACCAAACTATGCATTACACCGTAGAAATACTAAATAATGTAAATGTAACTAGTTCATAACTAGTTTCTGAATAAGTATGTTTCTATTACTCAGTAAAATCAATACTGAGACTACTCTTTGGTCATAAATTAAATGGCACATTCTAGCCAAATTTACATTAGAAAAGCTTGGCCATGGGTCTTTCCTGTGGCTTTTTTGTGGTTCTCCAGTTTTCATATGTATCGACAGAAACATCAACAGCACTGAGGAAAACTCTGGTACCTCGAGAGGGGTACAGAAAACTGTAAATTTTCTCCTACAGTAACATCAATCCAGCATCTCATGGGCAGGTCTTGGGCAATATAAGTGGCACAATAGCAATCCCTACGTTACCTAAAAGTGCAAAAGATGTGCTAGACCCTTTCTTCACAGTTTCGGTGCAGAGAAATAGGAAATGTATTTGCTGAAAAGATACTGTTCTCTAGTTAAGACTAAATGAGGAAACCTCCCTTAATATCCTCTTCCCTTCTTTTTCCCAACCTTTTTTTTTCTTGATCTGCCTCAGTCTCTCCCTTTCAGTGTCTTTATGCTTTGTCCAAAACATCCCCAAAGTCTTCAATATCCCCACAATGTCCTTAAACATTCTTCTGTAAATTTCCACACAATTCTCAAATGCTCTTCCTCCTGTATACCATAAATCTCAAGTCCTCATAGCCAATGAACCTCTAGCCTACAAAGACTTCTGTGAAGAGAGTCTTTTTGGTTGACTAGTGCTGTGTGGACTCACATCAGGGACAATAATCTTGTTCACCTTTGTTAGTCTTAGACCAGCTGGTTCCACATGGTCCATTTGCCTTGATTAGATTACTAAATTTTCTCCACCTGCCATTGTTTATCTGACCTTTACTGGATCTTTGTATTTTTTCCCTTAGCAATGTAACCTAATACTATTTTTCTAAGGATTAAACCTAATCTATAATAATTCTTCTGTTTAACTAAAGAAAATTAAACCAGCCAGCCAAAAAGCAAACAAAAGAAAATCTTTTGAAAGAAAGTCCTCAACACAGAAAAAGCCTCTGGGGAATAAATATATCCATAAACCCTCTAAGCTGTCTTTTCAGGTTCCTAATAGGTTTGGCAGACCGTGTGTAACATCAGTTCCAACCCCTAAATCACCCAGTCTTTAGATGTTGAGGTTTACAACCTTGACGTGGGTCCAAAGGGGAAGCTAATAACAGAATTTTCTGATCTGTACTCTGCAAATTTTGGGAATTGTCCATCTGAGGTACAAGACTTTATTAACTAAACACAGATATTTAATTTAGGATGTGATGAACTGTCCTGTGAAAGGCAATATAATGCATATCATCCTAAAGCAAATGTTCATGGTTTTTTGGAAGATTTTTTTTTCCCAGGAGGGTCACTTCCTCTTTACTGACTGAAAACAGAGCCAAATGCAAATTAGCAGCTGAAATTTATATTTCTAGTACTGGTTCAGATGTTATGCAGCATCTGAGAAAATTGTAATCTCTATAGAAAAATATCAATAAGGAACACAGGAAGGCATCAAATACTAGCAAGGCATTCAAGAAGCTATCAAAGAGTACTTTCTACACAAATTTGCACACTGTTTTTTCTTTTGGATAGGGTCCAAGTGCAGTATAATAACAGTTTTGACAGAGTTCTGTGGAGAGAGAGTCTAACTGACTAAGTTGCAGCTCTGCTGAGACAGATCTTGGTGGACGGTCGGTTAAACAGAATGAAAAGATGTGCCTTAGTGGTCATGAAGGAGCAGCAGACCAGCCTGCATGATGAGGGAAGTGAGTATTCCTCCTTACCTGGTACTCATTAGCTGCATCAAGAGTACCAAATCTAGCTTTGAGCTTACCAGTGCAAGAAGGAAACTGATTGCCTGGAGTGAGTTCGTTGGAGAGCCACTCTTACAGTCAGGGTCTGGAGCATTTGCACCGTGAGGAAATGTTAATGTACAAGACTTTGCTTAAACTGGAGAAGAGAAGGCTGTGAGAGAGCTGAAGAATGGTTTCCCAGTGTGTAAAGGGAGATTACTGGCAATGTGAGACTCTTTACTGAAATGAATAGTAAGGGAGCCAGAGGCAGTGGCCACAAATTGAAAGAGGAGGTTGTGACTTGGTGTAATGAAAAAGAAATCTGTGTGACAATATATAAGAACTTGAAAAAGGAGGAGCTTAGTTGAGCATGGGGGTGAGGCAGAGAAGTGTTGTTTTAAATATTGATTTATATTAATTGATATAATTTGGATTAATTTTCCCTTACTTAAATGTGTTTTGCCTATGACAGTAATAGTTAAGTATTCTTCCTGTATGGCTGGAGGGGGTTCTGGGAAATGCAAAAGGCTAAGCTCCCACATTAGATTACATAAATAGAATAGAGAAGCCTATTTCCCTATTCCTGCTTGTCAATATATTATATGCTTTGACATATGGAGTAATTAACAAAACCCAGAATAACAGAGAAGAAACAAACCACTTTAATCACCAAAGAGTATAAATAAGCTTTCCTGCATCTTTGGCACATGCATTCATTCTTGTTTATGTTTCATGGGCTCTAAGGTTCTTTTAAACATACTTAAATAAACTTCAATACACTACTCCCAAAATATTTGTATTTAATTTTATCCTTTTTATATTTCAGTTGGGAAAATTTAGGACAAATTCTGTCTTTTCTTCAGGACAAACTATCTATATTTTCTGAAAAGACTTCAGTCCCTGAAAACAAAAAATAAGTGCTTTTTAGGAATAATGTTATTCTGAACGGCTGCCAATATTTAAACTATATATATTGGAGGAAAATAGACTTTAACCTTACTGGATGGCCAGCCTATAAAATTTTCAGTAGTAGCTGCATTGCATATTAGGAGCATAATCCCTTCCATCACTACTCATATGTGAACAATTTGAAAACAATAATACTGGCAGCAATGAGCACTGTGAGTAGTGCACTGTGAATAGTTTGAGTACAGGGAATCCTTATTGGTTAGAGAGGTAGATTCTCTAGGTTTTTCAAATTTTCAACTAGGAGCAGTTGATACTATCTCATTATTTCAGGTAATGTGACTTAAAGTCTGTATGTCAGTGGCTCTATTTTGTGTAGTCCTTTGTGCTAACTTATTCTAAGATAGGACCTATGATGGACTGTCCAAATCTATAAAAATAGAGAATTCTGGGTATGTTCAGTGAAATAATTTTTCCCCTGAGAGAATGGTACAGGGCAAAATAGCAAGAATAGGCATAAAATTGAGGTTAATACTACTGGAAATTTTGGTAATGGAAAAAACTTAATGAGTGTTTTAGTCTCAGCATAAAAATCTTCAAATAGTGGATAGTAATAATTAGATTCAAATCAGCAAAAATTTAATGATAGAATATATATCATGCACATAATGAGATGTAGGTTGATTTTATGGTCACTTTTATCCCACATTTTATGGTGGGATAGGCAATCATGGGGGGAAGTTCAGTTCACCTGTATTTGTAGGGAATGACAGGTCTCAACTTGAGCATTTAACAGGCAACTGGGAAGAGTTCTGAGTTTGCCCACCCAAGTGTGACACTTAACAAAGTTTCCTGCCTTTAGGACATTGTGCCCTGGTGTCAGTGGGAAGGAATCACTGAAGTGGAATGAATACACTGTTGTTTTTTTTTTAATGCTTATCAAAAAAACTAAGTGCTGAATAAAACTGGACGCAGCTATCTCCTCTCACTGATCACAAAGAAACATGAGAAGGGTATTTTAAATTAGACACACTGCATCATGCTGTGGAAATGAGATGGCATGCTGGAAAAAATGAAGAGATTAAGTAAAGGAGAGGATGAAGATGACTGTACTTTAATTTGCTATTATTGAAACCACTTTGAAGGCTATTTTCTAGTAAGAAAGGAAAAAAGTTAGGTAAAAGGAGCACTGTGTAGCTGAAGTTTTATGGCGAAGTCTTACTTTCTTTCACAACTCAGTTGACAGAAGAACTGTGCTAAAGTTAAGTGATAAGAAGATTTTAAAAAAAATGTAAACTTAGAAGTGGCATGGCATCATAGTTAAGGTGAAATTGCTGTGTGCTGACTAAATGGACCTGGATATTAAAATACTTTAGTCACAAATATCTGCAATTTTATGAAGTTCATGACACTCTTATTCAATAGGAGATACAACATGGTCCAGATGTTGGATGGGTTGTGGTAGATACTTTATCCATGCTTTATGTGGTGCTGGGCTAGGATCTGACTTCTGTGAAAGACCTTGGGAAACCCTGGTTACAGGACTGGGATCCCAGTTTTGAGAGTGTCCTGTTCACAGTCACTCAGTGCCTAACAAACAGGTGTCAGTAATGGTTTCTTCTGGAAGATACTGGCCATGTTCAAAATTTTCACAATGATTGATATGTTTGCATCTTTCATAGCAACCAGTGCTTAGAAGTGTGTTTATGTGCAAGGTACTCCCCTCTCATTATGATTAAACTGTGCCCTTGTCCTGTAGGTCTAACTAAAATTATGCTCACGGCATTGTCAACCAGACCCATTGTATGCTGTCTGCACAAAGTGTGTGAGTGAGGAATACTAAGCAGAACAAATATGTGTAAATACATATCACATGAAAAGAAAACTACAGATTTTCTAGTTGAATTTGATCTCAGTATAATACAAAATTATGGAACAGATTATTAAAGGACTACCTGCAAACTAGCAGTTTAATAGAAAATGTAACATTTAATATGTATTTATAAAGTGAAAAAAAAAATAGAAGAGATCCTGATATTGATATTTGATGGAAAAATTAAGCAAAAAGAGGACAGGTAATTCTAATAATTAAGAATCTCAGACTCACAAAACATTATATTAACTATGTATTACTATTTATTTTGACATAAAAGTTCTGGATGTAGAATATTAACTAATGGCAGATCATGGAAGGGTATTTATTTGTGGTTGTTTTTCTTTCACCATGATAATAGAAAATATAAGGATAATTTAATTTGAGACAGAGAAGCATGAATATTCCTTAAAAAGCAAGTAGGGATTAAAAAAAAAAAAAAACACCAAAAACCCTGCACATATTTCTTAATGACATTTTTCAGTAAAAGAGAAATTTAAATTGGAGAAAAGATAGAATACTTTAAAGTAATATGTAGGAATAGGTATATCATTTTATTGGAAAAGGCTAAACCACTCAAAGTACTTTTCTCAGAAAAATAAAGGAGGAGACTTCTGATTACTACACACAGATTTTTGGGGTTACCCAGTGCAGGGCCAGGAATTATGAACCTTGGGGGTCTCTTTGAACTCAGAATATTCTATGATTCTCTTTTTCTATGACTCCACTCTAGTTAGTGCTGATGACATTGACCTGCAGCATTGTGCCAGAGATTGGGCTTCGCAGTGCAAGTACGATACGGACTTACTGGAGTTAGTGCATCATGGGGCCACAAAGATAGTTAGGGCACTGGAACATCCTTCATATCAGACAGGATTGAGGGAACAGCTCTTGTTAAGCTTGCAGAAAATAATGTTTAGGGATGAATTTAACGAAATGCTGAAAAACCTGATGGAACACAGTAGAAAAGAGTGAGCAAGGCTCCTCTTGCTCAGTAGTGCTCACTGACAGAACTAGAGGCAATAATCATAAGGGAGAAAATAAAATTAAATTAAATCTGAGGAATAGAGGGTTTTTAGTGTTTTGGTGTTTTGCTTTTTTTTTTTTATTGTAAGAGTGGCTGAGCACTGGAACTGGTTATCCAAAGAGGCTGTGGGAGTCTGTCCTTGCTGAATCTTAAAACTCAACCTTGAGTTTTGAATGCTGCTGTATTCAAAGCCCCTGCTTGATCAGGATCAATTGAACTAGAGTCTCAAGAAGTTACTTCCAGATTCAATGATTCTGTGAATATAATTTTTTTGTTACCCATGTACATATTTTCTGGGGGAAGGAAAGAAAACCAACCCTGTAAGTCAATTAAGTACCTAGATAGGATCTTCAAATCAAAATTGTGACATTATGCTGAAGGAAATAAAGACATATAATTTAAACTTTAAATCTCGATTTTTATACTTTACTGAAATGAAATTAGTTCTCAAAAAATTGGTATAGAATATTGTCACAGAAAACTTCTGAATAGAATGTGAAATACTTTGTCTGCAAAAAGCCTTTTAAGGATTCACTGCTAGTGATGTCTTGGAAAGTTTCAATGACAGAAGCTAGTAGCTATTCAAATGTGTCATTAATGATCATTTCCGTGTGCCACATAAAAACTTCTTGGCAGCAATATGTCTTTTAACTCAAACTATACTCAAGCTCATACCTCTTGCATGTCCTTTTAAAACATGAACTTGCTTTACAACAAAAACAATGTCCTGCAAATTAAGGCAAAACAGTTCGAAAATATTGCAGGATGGTGGAAAAATGCTCGAGTTTTAAAATGGTGTCAATGCATGAATGTTGTCACAGGTACCAAATTGACTACTTTAGATCAGTAACAGAGAGAGATAGTAAAAAAAAAAAAGAAATAAAGATAATTTGAAAACTTAATGGAGCAAGTAATGCTAAAGAATGTAGTTTGTTACTATCTTAGTCATAATAACAGATGAAAGCAGTATGAATTTGGCCTCAGTAGTTTAACTTCCCAGTGGTTTCAACCAGATACCAAGGCTAGATTTTATTTACTGGACCTACACTTTTCTTCTAATCAATGTACTCTTACAGTACTGAACAAAATGACAATTTGATGTAATTATTAAAAAGCGAATAATTTCACAGAATCACTCTCCTTGTAACTGCAGTTTCTGTGATTGAATTGTATGGCAAAGTTAACATAAGTGCTGTGAGATGAATCTTTTAATGGATGCTACTTTGATGCATACTGCAAAATTTGTCAGCGGTAGTTTAAATTGTCTTTCATCCTTCATTTTAAGTACTGTTGCTATCTGATGTCTACTTACATGCTGTCAAAAATCAGTATATATATTTTCCCATCTATGTCAATAAATATAATAAAAGATCACAAGTAATAATACAATTAAATGATAAATTTAATAATTTGGAAAATGATTTGTTGGAATTTGTTGCAAAAAGGATATTCTACAATGCTGTAAAACTCAGCACCCTAGGAGCTGGTTTTGGTCTGAAGCTAAGGTATCAAATTGTTACTTCAAGGGAGAATTGTTAATTAACTGTATGGGTTTGAGGTCTGTTTATTATTATGTAGCAATAATCAGTCATAATCCTGGTTTTCTGAAAGAATTTTGGGGGTTTTAAGTGTTAAGGGATATCTAATTGTCTTGAATAGATAGTCCAGTCACTAGAAAGAGTTAAATAGCTGTTTGTTAAGACTGAAGAGTAATTTCTTGTAGGAGCAGCAAAACACAATGCAAGATCTATTTTCTCTTGAGAAGTTCTGTGACACAGTGAGGGGAGCATCTGCAGATTTACTTGCTGTAATGCTTGTTGCCAGCAGGAACTTAACTCAGTTTTATGAACATGCAGATTTTCCAGAGTTGATGTGTTCACTTGAAACTATAGAGCTTTTTGGAGAAGTAAACGAGTGCTGACTTATAAATATGCTCTCATATTTGCATACATTAATAAAACTAGGCTTAGAAGAGTGACAATTTAGTTTTGAGCTTGGCAATTGTGTAAAATTTAATACTACACAATAAGTTCCCAGAGGTTTTGATTCCCACAATGAATCATTGAGGTCAATATTTTTTTCGTTTATTGTTAGTAAATTGTTTTATTTGGAGGGGTGATTTGGAATAGAGAATCATACAATTACTTTTTTTTTTCTCTGATCAAATTATTTGTTGGAATAACAAATTGGGAACTAACTAGAAAAACATTCAGGGCAGATATAACATCAAAGCTAGAAGGAATTTTATCATTCAGTTCTAGATTTTAGGAGAGAAATGTGGGGATTTGGGTATTTTTTAGTGACAGCTTAGTTAGAAAGAAGTATCATGCAAGTAAAGAACTATTTCCTGTAAGAATTCAATCACAAAATGGGTTCAATCACTGTAACACTAGAAAATTGTCAGATTCACAGGGTTATGATACTCATATTGTAAATGTATTGGTTTCAACTTCTCTTACAGGAGGTCAAAAGAAGAGATTTAAAAGTTTTTCTATGAGTGAACTTTGACCAAGTCACTGCACACTGCATGTGCTAGCACCTTAAAACTTCCATATAAATTACAAATGGTAATGCTAATGCAAAGCTACCTGTTAGCAACGCTATCTGAAACTGAAGAATTTTACTTAATCTGCACAAACCCAGTAATTTAGTAATCAATTATATTTTAGCTAAACTTTGAGCTAGAATTAACAGTTTCAATATAGCTTTTAAAAGTCCATTTGCTATATGAGGCTGAACATCATGCCTTTCTTCAGATTGATGTGGTTAAAGAGATTCCTAAAACATGGCTAAATTTAGATGATGAGGTGGAGATAGCTGGTCAAGAGAAACAATTATCCCTCTCTATTGGTGAAGCCTCACTTTGAATATGCTGTGCAGTTCTGGGCCCCAAAATTTAAGAAGGATATCAAGGTAAGTGAATGTGTTCAGAAGAGGGCAACAAAGGTTGAGGAAGGGCTGGAAGGAATATCCTATAAGGAGTGTGTCAGGGCTTTGGAATTGTCTAGTTTGGGGAAAAGGAGGCTTAACAGTGACCTCATTGCTCTCTACAGCTTCCTGACGAGGCTGAGGAGAGGGAGGTGTTGATCTCTTCTCCCTGGTACCGAGTGGTCAGACACATGGGAATGGATCAAAGCTGCACCAAGAGAGGTTCCGACTGGACATTAGGAAATGTTTCTTCACTAAGGGGGTGGTCAAATCCTAGAATAGGCTTTGAAGAGAGGTGGTAGGGATTAAAAACCTATCAGTGTTTAAGAGGCATTTAGAAAATGCCTGTAATAACTTGATTAGCTTTGAATAACTTTAACTTGATCAGCTCTGAAGCGCTCAGGCAGCTGGATTAGGTGATCACTGTAGGTCACTTCCAACTGAAAAAGTCTGTTGTATTCCAAGAAAAGAAATAAGCTGCTTTCAGGACACATCAAGAGTGGAAGCTATTGTAGTAGCCAACGTAGACATTGAAGTACTGGGAAAGTACTTGTTGTAATAGAAGTTTATATTTGGTCACCTGAACCATTGCCTAGGGTCCATTTACTCTGTTGACCAGATATTCAGTTCAGCTGCCTGTGCACTTACATCCTCTGATCTCCAATATTTTCTAAGATATCAGACATCCACAGAGTATAATTTCATTTTACTAAGGTCACTTCAGAAATTTTAGTCAAGGAGATTGTATGCTAGGAAGAAAATACATATATATACACATATCTTTATGTGTAACAAGTTCATAAACAATTTTTAATGTATTAGAGATATATGAGAAACAGAAATTTTATAATATTTCTGTAGTACTACATATGAACAAAAATGCTTATTTCTCCAGCTGAATAATTTTTCAAACTGGGTCAATGAGAATTTTTTATCAGGCTTCACTTTGTACTGCAAAGATATAACTATCATAATAAAATTAAAGGGTGGTGTTGCAACTGCTGAATTAATGAAATTATTTCAAGGAGATATATTGATTCAATCTATATACAAAACCTTGAACAATATGTATCAATGTTAAATTTCAGTGATCTAGTTAAATATGTGTACAAATTTATTTTCTTTAAACATGAGAATTTTCTTAGCTTCATTTGTTCTTGTTTTCAGTAGATTTCAACACATTTTATATTAAGTATCTGTAGTATTTTGCAGAAATAAGAATATGTAGAAAATAGTCTTTAACACTGTAAAAATCAAATCCATAACTAGCATTGAACATGTAAGTTTCCTACAAAATTGCTGATTTAAAGTATTAGCGTTCTAAGCACTGAATGCTGCTGATGGTTGGTTACGAGTGCTGTTAAAGGAGGGATAGAAAATGCTACAAAGAAGCAAAAAAACATTACAGCACTAGGTGATACTCTTGGGTAAATGGAGCATATATTTTCATCTCTCCAGACATGAAAATTTATCTACAACATATCAGACAGAGTTCTGGAGTCACCCCACTCTCTATATATAGTTGTCTATTACATGGACACATTTTTAAGCAAACTGAATTCCTTATTAAGCAGATGTCTTTCTCTGATTAGATGAATCATATATCAAAAGTTCAGAAGAATGAACAATATCCACAGTATAGACCTCTGAAGCTAGTTGCAACTAATTAAATTCTGAGAGTCATCAAAGTGATTAATTAGAGCATTAGTATGCATTAGCCTATAAGAAAATCAGTAAATTTCAAATAACGTGTTTATCTTTGCAATAACTTCCTGAGTATCTTGTGGCATAAGTGTGACAATTTCTCAGCAGTCCAACTGATATCCATTCTTTTCTTTACTTGACAATTTTCTCTTTTATAGCTTGCCAGTTGACTCCTTTTTAAGGTCATAGAACACTTTTACTTTTTTTTTCCTAAATTCAAACTTCTGATGTGAACATATTTCTAATTGCCAAACTTATTACAAATGGTATTATGTCCAGAGAGATTTCTAGTTATTTCAATCATTAGTTCATTATCAAAACCAAAGACATTTATTGTTTGCATTTCATTGCTTATATTATACTGTGTGCAGTGGTTTAGAGACAGAAAGAACAAATATCTAATATATATACTTTCATTTGATATTCTTGTCTGACAGTATGTTTCCTTGTAGTGAGGGGAAGTTTTTTGCTTTGGGGGAAAAAGCCTTTATGAGTTAGAAAAGGACACCTTCTGCAACTAACAGAGCATTAACAAAGAGGAGTACAAAAGCACTTTGGCAAAGAAATGGCACTGATATATATCACAAATTTCTCAGTGAAACATCTTTGTAGTCTCAGAGGTAATTAGGACAACTAACTCTCTTTCAAGGAAAGAAAGGGCATTATTTCTAAATAATTGAAGATAATAAAAATCAGCAGTAGGTGACACACCAGTGAGCTAGGGTTTGGTCAGACTCCTTTTTTTCTCCTAAACTGCAGATGGACCTGAATTTCAAACAAGCTAATTTTTTTTTTTTTGTTATTTATTTTTCTTTTTTTTTTTTTTGTTTTTTTTTTTTTTTCAGTGGGGTGGGTTGGTGTTCTTGTCTTAGTTCTTTGTGCATGTGCAGTGTTTACATAATGGGTCACATGAAAAATTTAAATACACAGTACTGTAAGGAAAATGCAATAGTTACATTTAAAAAAATGCATACTAAGTTCTCCTGCAAATTTTAATGCTCTCTTCATAAGTAGTGTGCAGGTTGATAAAGAAGGAAGGCTTAGAAAAGAGGAGTAGAAGGCTGACAGAACAAGACTGCCTTTTATAAATTGTCTTTACATTTTGTCCTCTCCCTATTTAGCTGTTTTATCTGTGTGATATTCCCAGGTTCAGTGGTTCAAAGCCCAATTTTTAACTATCCATCTCATCTTTGTGAATGCACTTGGACTCTGAACTAGAGAAAAAATAACAAAGAATCAGTTACGAATAGTAAATCTCATCATTTCTCTCCAAAGTGCTGTCACTTGTTCAGTTAATTTTTTTCCAATTATAAGGAAAACAAACCCAAAGCTCAAGAAACGTCAGAAATAGATTATTTAAAAATAAATATCTGCAAATGCAGTGGATCAAACCTCAAACACCCTAAAAGGTTTGTTATGTTCCCAAGAACATTTTTAAGGGAAAAAAAAAAAAAACCAAACAAAACCTCACAAAATTGCATCAAAATTCACTGGAAATGTACACCAGTATAGTAAATAATTTTAAGCTGTGTTTAAGTAACTAAAGTGTGCTTGCTTTTCCTATATGTCAATTGTTTTCTATTGATTTACTCTTTTTTCAGATAAAGTACACTGAATTATCAATCAGATGCTTTCTATTAAAACACAAAATAAGTCCATAAAATGTCTCTGTGTGTGCGCGTGTTCATTTAAATCCCCTGATATGTGTGAGCAGTGTCCATTTCATCAAACAAAATTAAACTGGAAAAGTGATCTGATTTCTTTTTCTTCCTACTGCTTTTTCTCACTTTTAAAAACCTTTAACACAAACTTATTTTTTGAAGAAAAGTAAAAACTGTGAACTCTGTCATTGTTTCTCATATTGTCAGGCTTCAGAGAACAGTAAGTACAATTTTTTGTGATAGACTGATCACTTGGAACTCTGATTTTGCCTCCTCATGGCCCCTCGAATTTTTTTCAAACTACTACAATCACAAGTTAGAATCGAAAGACAGATAAATACCAGAGTAAACAGCTCTGTCTCATAGTCTGATTTGCCAAAATTTGGCCTGCATTTTGTGTTATTTGGCCTGAATAAACAGCATTACAAAAACCCAAGACAAGACAATCAACCTTTAGTGTAGCATAGATTGCTGAAAAAAGGGTAAGCTATAATTACCAGATGAATGAATAAAAGATAATATTGTTGTAAATATGCAGTTAAAACTACTTGGTTTGCGGTTGCCTTGATAATTTCCAGTAAGTATCTGAAGACTAACATATTAGCATATCAATAGGAACATAATTGTATGTTCATTCTTTATGTAAAATTGTGTTTGTTACATGGTGACTTAATTTCACATTCATTACCCTCGCTTAGTTTTAGCTCTTTCAAGAGTTTGTCTTTACACGGACTCTTTAAGGATAAAGCTACAGCAAGTATTATCAATAAAGCAAATATTATTGCCTATCAATACATAAATACCATGTATAAATACATTCACAGAGCAAGTCATAGATCAAAGGACAATGAAGTGATGCTATAGTTCTCTGAAATGTGAAATGTCTGTCTAGTAAATGTTTTATTTTAAATGACAAAGCTTATATTAATAAGTTTTCTAAAGAGAAGTTATGAGATGGAATAAAGCAGTGCTTTAGGACCAGTTATTTAGGAAAGGTTTTTTACTAAAATTGTTAAGACATTGATAGGAACAGAAATATATTTTGGTAAAAACCATAAGTAGTTGTAGTAGATAGTTAAGTTAAATCATGGCAGTAATTCCTGAATCTAATCCCAGCCTGCAATAGTCTGTGATTTGGAGCTAGTTTGATGGTTTGCTACCATCAAATTAAAGTTTTCATTAAACAATTGAAGTCCAATTTCCTTAACTAGGGAAAATAACTTTGATTTTAATACTCTTTAGAAGTCTGACACCACCTAAAGGAAGAACTAATAAAAGAACATTATAAAGTTACTGTTAAACTGTTTAAAGGATTTTGAAAACTGTAATTATTTTCTTGCCTAACTTTAAAAATGTTGTGCTCAAGAGAAATGTTATAGGTTGGTAAGTGGGCAAATTTGTTTTCATTTGAAGGGCAATATGTAGGGTCTGAGTCTTCTCTTAATTGGTATGAAACTGAAAGGAAGACAATGAAATTAAAGTGATGACACTGTACAACAGAAAGACAACACAAGGCTCTCTCTCTCTCTCTCTCTCTACATATATATATACATAAATCTCCTGAATATATGTATGCCCTTTAAAAGACCTGAATCCAGGTCTTTGAAATTGTAAATCTAAGTTATTTTAAGCAGTTGAACAATTTCAATTTTAATTTTAAAGATATGTCCAAATTCTTTGAATACACTGGCTACCTTATTTTCCTCTTTCCAGCAACACAAAAAATTTAAAATCTCATTTAAATTCCTTAAAATTGTTAACAAAAAAAAAGGCAAACTGCTTCTCCTTTTTCTTAAAACATTCCTTTTGCCAATAATAGGAAAGGAATGTAAACTATTTTTTATTTTAGAATTTTATGTTAACAGCTGAATTTTGATTTATATCCTTTTCTCTTAATAGAATTGTCAACTGTAACACAAAGTGGGCAAGTCAGATAAAAGTCAAAGTTTACATTCTCATCTTTCAATTTTGATGGATTGTAGCAAATTACATTATCAATTCCTTGAATTTAATATATACAATGAGTAATGTTTACAAATACATAATTCCTTAATAACAGGATTAGGAGTCCAGTTGTATTATATAAGTGTTCTTAGTATATGATAATCTGAGAAAGAAAGGACATTTTACTTTCCCTAATGGGAAGACATTAATGTCTCACACTAAGGACATATTAACAAAAATATAATGAGCAAAAGCAGTTATAACTGCCATAATTGGGCAGTCTGCTCTTGGCAGTCTGCCACCCTTGCAGCAAAGTTTCTCCTCATATTCCCATGAAATGCCCTGTGTTTCTGTTGGTAGAATACACCCCAGGATACCACTGACCTTCTTGACAACAAGGACACATTGAGGGCTCATGGTTAACATGTCCACCAGGACTCCCAGGCCCTTCTCTACAGAGCTCATTTACAGTATGTCTATCCCTGACCTGCAATAGTGAGTGGGGTTATTCCTCCCATGGTACTGGACATTACACTGACCTTTGCTGAGCTTCATTAAGTTTCTCTCTGCCCAACAATCTCACTGAATGACAGCACATCCTTCTGGTGTATCATCCACTCCTCAAAGTGTAGGATGAACAGCAAACCTGCTGAGGGAGCAGTCTGCCCCTTTATGAGAGTCACTGATGTACAAATGAGCCAGGCTGGACCCTGCACTGACGACTGGGGAACGCTGCTTGTAACACATGCTCCACAAAGAGTCAGAAACTAGTGCTTTCTTGAATATGTTAACATATAGTCACCATATTTTCTAGTATTTCTATCAGACAATAGACTGTCATATAATACTTTGTAATCTTTTTCCCATTATCTGGCTTTTTATGTGTTGGTTGGGGTTACTTACGTGAAATCCCTGACTACAGTCTAAGAATATGTCTCCTTCTTCCCATTTGTCTTAAGGGATCAGTAAAAACTGAAAAGAGTATAATTATTAAACTATTGTAGTACAGCCATATAACTTAAACCAGAAAGAATTAGGATAGAGCATCCTTCATCCATGATATCTCTAATTCAGAGTCTTCCATCAAGAGACTTTATGTACTTTTCCCTTCCAGAAGAATCTGCTATAGTCAAGGCACAGGGCTAACCACAGTCACTCATCATTCACTGCTTTTTTCTTTTTCATATCTTGCAGAACTTCCCTTCTCTCCATGCCTGAAACTTTCAGTAACTTCAGCCCCTTCCTAGATTGATAAGCATTTCTGCATAATTTATCCCAGTAATTAAGTCATAAATATGTCAGACATACAAAGTATAAGATGTGTTAAAAATTGCCACTTTTGAATGAGAGGAGTAAGTGATTTGCCTACTGTGATGCAGAAGCTTTCCTATAGTGGAAGGGATCAAATTTATTTCTATATCTATTCATGAAGATATAATCTAAATTACTTCCTAATAGCATATACTTCTTTCTACATAATTGATAATTTCATCTTGATATATTTACATTCGCTTGAGTTCTCATTTTATTTAACAGATCAAAAGGAAAAAAAAATAGATAGCTGACTAGCACATGAAAACATTCCAGTTGAGCTTCTGAAGACTAAATAACATTTCTTTCTCAGTAACAGAATGTCTCTTGCCAGTATCCTCCTTTGAACCCTTTGCCTTTCATTCACACAAACTAGAGAAGATGCAGTGATTCTGGCTCAAAGACTGTACTTTGTACTTTGGGGATTTAATGATCCACACAACACCTGACCTAAGAAGGCGTGATTGCACATATCAGTTGACCTCCTGGATTGTGCTGTGCTGCCCATATTCCTCCACAGGATATGAACCCAGATAGCTGATGGTAATAGAAGAGCCTGGAGGCTGCACTCACTAGGCAATATAGACACTGGCCTGTCTTTACCTTTGTCATGAAGTGAGGTAACATCTTATAAAGACATCCTTTTCTATCACACTCCTTATTAAAAATCTTATAAAACCTGTGAAGACCACATTACCCAAAATTGTCCCCTTGGACAGGACCTCTGCAGCAAGCCATGGCCACACTAAGCATAATGCAGGGATTTCAATAACAGAAGGGATTTAAGATTTTAAATCTAGTCATTATCTTTTTTAGAAAGTTAATTGAATGTGTATGTTACTTGAGAGAGTTTGATCCTTGTGGCACCCAAAAGAATCAGCACCTGTCAGTGCAGAGGAAAAGAGGAGAAGGGCAGACCATTTGTTTTCTTAAACTTTTTGTGAAAAATGAATCATTCTGAGAGAAAAATACAGTTTGTCTTTTTTTTTTTTATTAGAAGAGTTTTAATTTATTCTGGTTTTCAAACAAATATTTCCTTTGCCACTTAAAAAATAAGAATACTCCTCCTTTCTGCAATCCCATGAATGATAACACTGTTAATAAAGTTTGCAGGATGCATAAATAGAAAAAAGAGTGATAAATAATTATAGATAAACAGAATTCTAAAGCCTAGAATATGTATTTTTATATGAACAAATATAACTGTGAATCACACAAATTCAGCAAAACAGCAGTTTGTGAAGTTTCACCTGTCTGAACTGAAGATGCTGCTGCAAAGACACAATACAGACTTCTATTTCCATCCAAGGATGACCTATCATCCAGCCTGAGCGATGTGATTCCCAAAGCAAGTCTTAATAATGTGAACATCTCAATAAGTTATTGATTTTTATCCAACACTCATAAATATCTGTACAAGAGTTGATATTTCATATGGGAAATAATTAATGTGAATTTATTAGATGTTGACTGCATTGACCTACTTCATTACTCTGATTTAGCATAAATCCCCACAGAATTTTCCACCACCTGAAATTCGCATCAAGAGTGACAGATAATATTTTTGTAAACATTTTAATACTCTCTTATCTCTGGAGAAAGGGAAGTTTGTGCATTTTCTGGAAGAGCTAGCAGTATCCTTGGTATTGAAAAGGAGAAGAAATTTCAAAAGGTTGTGGTTGTGTCAGACAGAAGTGGAGATTAAGGACTTCCAATTCAGAAAAACAGGGAACAGTGGCACAGAAGGTCTTCAAAAAGTAATCTCCTAGGGAAAAAATAAAAGGAGGCTATATAGAATTCTGTGCCAGTCACTGAGTTGGCTTAAATCAAGCCAACTGAAAGCACAGACCTGCCTGAAAAGAAACAGTACAAAGTAAAAGAGCAATATACCTTCCTTTCCTTTCTCCTACTTGTTACACTTTATACTGCTAAATAAAGGATACCCTGGGACCATTTTCCCATTATTTAAGGTATTAGTGCAATTCCTGCATGTTTGGACCACTGCATCCGCCTTTCTCAAAGATATGCCTCCTATAGAGAGGAATAGGCCTGAGCAGCATGGACTACTTGGCTTTAGTCCTACAAATTGGTCTCTCATCCTCTTTGGGTTAGCACTGAGATATCTTATTTTGTTGAGGGGTTTGTTTGGGATTTACTTTTAATTTTGTTGCGTGTTTGCTTGAGGTTTTTTTGGTTTTTTTTAAATACTTGACCTTGATATTAGGGAGCACGTTGAGAGGAGAAGGGCTAGGTATACCTGTCATCTTTTGCTATTTGGTACACAGGGAAATCCAAAAAGACATTACTATCATGTCTGTAGTGACATGTCATTAGTGACATCATTCCAGAGTCACTAATTGTTTAAGAGCATGAAAGTCAGTAACAAATGAGATGTAAGAAGAGTGCAAAAGCTAAAAGCTAGATTAGATCCAAAAGGATGATGAGATAATGGCACAGCATTGTGCCTTCATCGTTAATAAGTTCAGAAGCAAATTTTTGGTCGAATGATAAAGCTGTAAAGTGTCACATGGTTCAAGAGTATCAAAACAATAAGAGGTAAAAATAGGAAAATTTTCTGCTCCTTTTATTATAGTGCAAAGATTCAGCATTATTATTTAAGAAAAAAAATCTAAGGCACATGTCTTAAAATTATAATTACTTATAAAATTCTCTTGATTTTACCAAGGGTAGATTATAAAAAAATAACATGAAGTTTCTGTAATTAACAAAATGGTTTCTGGCTGCAATAAATATGGTAGATCACTTTTTCCTCCAAGTCAGTTAAATATTTGCTATGGTATCACACGGAGTTGGAAAAGATAGGCAATAATGGACTGCTTGCAGAGTGGTTCATGGCTGTCTCATAAGATGATAGAAACAGGTAATACTAGGAGGAGAAACATAAGTGAAATAACTGGTAAAAATAAACAAGCATTTCTCTGATATACCTTGGAATAAGATTTGGATATTTGTAAATGAAATTAGATTCTGAGACAGCTTTGAAACTCATTGTGAATACTTGTCAGTATAGAATATTAACCACAGATACAACAAAACAAAACAAAACAAAACAAAACTTTGCAAACATTAAACAAAATTAAATGAAACAATGTAGGTAGCAAAATTGTTGACTAAGGATCTAATAGCAAAAATGCTGGATACAAACCATGACCCTATTATTAGATAAATACTGGGACAGAGAATTATCTAATTAGGCATTTCATCAGAGTATGACAAAGGAATAATGAATTAATCTGTAATTCTTTTTTTTTCCAACAAGATAGATTAAACAGATAACTGGGACTTTTGTCACTGTTCAAAGTTTTATTGGACATTTACACAAAGTACAGTATATAGTTCATATACAGAACATCCATAGTTCAAAAAGAATTAACTCAAACTAAGCTAGTACAAAGAAAAATTAACAGTTTGAAATGGAATTTTGCAATCAGAAAATAACATAATTTGTCTTGTTCAGAATAGAAGAACAAATGCTAAGGGAGAAAGAGAGAATGTGATTGTTGTCTATAATTATATAAAACTACTCTTTGAATTGAAAGACAGCTTTAGTAAAAATAGAAATAACTTATGACAGACAAAAAACCCCAAAAAACCCACCAACCAAAATCACAATTTGGATTATCAGAAGGTTCTTTCTCATTAAGAAAGTTCTCTGAAATGACTTTTGAGACCTGAAAATATTCTCCTTTTCAAATGCAGGTCTGTAAGTGAATCAAAAACCAAGGAGGTTTTATCTGTCCCATAGGAAGAAGAGGTCCAATGGCCCTCAATCACATTTCAAAATGAAAATATTTAATAATAAAAACTGCATGGTATAATAGAGGGGGACTTACCAATACTTCAAGCAAGGCTGACATCACCCACAGCTTTTAAATTTACATTAGTGTTTAATCATTTTGAAATAAAGTCATGTCCTACATAGTTTCATATCTGGTACCTAAAAAGACAATGAAAAAATAAGACTCTCAAATAAATTTCTGCTTTCTTGACCCCAGGCCTAACTTGAAATAATGTCTTTCACTGATTGTGTCTGTAACTGACACTATGAGAAAAATCCAGTGGTGAAAAAGTGGCCATTAGACTTTAGAATATCTCTTCAATAATTTTGACTTGGATGAAAATCTGATGAACTGAGTTTGTTACAACTATATGACATAAAAGTTCTCTGTGTTCTCTGCAGTTAAAAAAGTAGTTGATAAACCAAACCTATTCTTTAGAGAAGCAAATAGAAATAAATAATATTTTTTTTCCTTCATACATATTGCATGTATACATATACTAAGTTCGAAGTGGTTTTAATCCACATTCCATAGATATGAGAGAAATATTTTGTGTCTACTTTTCTATGATAAGAAACTTATAGAAAAATGTGAAACGTGGTTTAAAATGGAATATCTGAACAGACACATCAATTTCCATGGGAACTCTCCTTGGATTTCATAGATATGACATCAGGCATACAGGAGATGCAATCTTCTAGAATGATAGCCAGTGGACAGATATGATGAAATAAAGCAGGTAATATGGCACAAAACATCTGCATGGAGATTCTCAAATCACTTCCCAAATGCAAAACAAGAAAAGGAATAATATGGGGAAACCCCCCCCACCAAATTTTCTTGAAAAAATAACCCTTCCTAAAATAGTAATCATAAATCCAGTGTTATTTCAAATACATAATTTAATTTTTTATGCATAAAAATACAGTAAATTATTAAATACAAAGTATTATTGTCAATATTTACTATACCATAGACTTAAGATGAAGATAGGCTGAGAGAATTTCAGTTGCTAAGCCTGGAGAAGAGAAACCTGGTGAGATCTAACAGCCGTAAGTTTTTAAAGGAGGCCTATAAGAAAGCTGGAGAGGGACTTTTACAAGCACATGAAGGACAAAGTGGAATGGCTTTCAACTGAAAGACAGTAGGTTTAGATCAGATGTTAGGAAGAAATTCCTTACTGTGAAAGTGGGGAGGCACAGGAACATGTTGCCCAGAGAAGTTGTGGATGCTCCATCCATGGAAGTGTTCAAGGCCAGGTTGGATGGGGCTTTGAGAAACCTGGTCTGGTGGCAGGTGTCCCTGCCCATGAAAGGAGGGATTGGAACTAGATAATTTTTAAGGTCCCTCTCAATCCAAATCATTCTGTTTGTATACCTTACATGTATACATGTACACAATTACATGTTTTTATGAGATAGTAATATATGCATGCATATAGTAATAGGAAGGAATATATTAAAATAAATTGTTGCAACGCATTTAATCTCCCCTCATTTTAAGGGGATAATTTAGTTGTTATGTCTTTTTTTGTACTCTGTTTATTTCTAGTCAGTGAAAGGAAGCATGTACTTTTTGACTCTGTACTGTCTTATGCTCTTGTAAGATGAATTTCTCTCCATGAGGTATTTCAGAGATGTCACTGGTCCTGATATTTGCACTTTAGATATCTACATTTGGTCCAACATATATCACCCCTAGAAGTCTGATCAATTTCACACTTTTTAGTTCTATTTCTTCTGCAAATTTTTCAGTTGTACATAAGTTTATTTTGTTTCACTGCAGTCAGGAAACACCACTAAATTCAGTGATGCTGGACCAGCATGACTGAAGTTGTATGTTTTTTTTAAATGCCCTTAACATGAATTTCCTGTCATGAATTTTCAGTAGTCTGTCTCTTTCAAATGGATTAATACTGTGGAATTGTAGGTAATGAAAATCTCTCTGCTGAATGACACAAATATTAAACCAACTTTCTGCACTTCACTAATATCAGCAGGGTCCCCAGTTTCAATTTTGTTGAACTAATTCATGCCACTTCAAATTTTATTGCAACTTGAACTTTCATTCCATAATTAATTACATGAGCAGTGTGAGTATGCCCTGGATACTAAAAGATTAAAGCCTGCATTTCTACATCTTAGTTCTGACACAGAGCTTTATTTTGCAGCACCAAGATGTGATGGAAACAGTACTTTTCTTGACACACAGAGAATATAGCCCTGAAATTTTAGATCAAGGCATTTCCTGTACAATGTAAAAATTAATTTACTTGACTTTCTGACTATTTACAGTTTAAAGAGACAGCAACACAGAAGGCAAGCGTTCCTCTGGGGCAGCAGCTATAGGCCAGGAAAATTACCCCAAAACTACTTGTAATGGTACTAGAAACCTATATTTAAGTAGCTGAGTAGCTGAAGCACAATTCAGATGTGAGGTAGCAGTTTGGGTGCTTTTTTAATCATTAGAAAGAAACAGACACTTCCTTAAAGCAAACCATCCCATGTTAGAAGAGTTTTCTAAGAAAGAGGAGAATGACTTGCAACTTGGAGTACCATTGTCTCTCAACTGACCATAGTGAAAGTGTCGTGACATGGAGCAGTCAACTAATTTCTGGATAATTTTGCCTGAGATGTTTGTTATTCAAAAGAGACAGAAGCTTGTCTGTCAGTGACTGAGTATCAAGAAGTGATATCTCTGAAGAGATGTACTGTATGTGAGAGATGTTTGGGGGCCTGTGGCTACAGAAGGAAGGGTTTTGGTATGAGACAGTAATTACGCTCAGAGTGTGAGAATTCCACCTCTGCTTTGTGAAAAGGGGAGTAATGCAGTTATCACGTTGTGAAAGAAGGAAAAATCAGTCCTTGTACTTTTCAGAACTCAGTTTTATGTCTTCAAAAATATGCATGAGATTCTGTGGTGAATAAATTAATGTCAGACTTAATTTTATTATGGAAATGCTTTCTCCTAATAAAAATTGTTTCCTTAAAATAGATACTCAGCTTGCATTAAAGTTTTTGAATGCCTAATGAATACTCAAAGAAAGAAATCTTCAACAGTTGAAACAGACTCCAGAGGCATAACTTGTTCATTTATTTCAGTGCACATGGGCCATTCTGGCTGTATGGAACACTTCAGAATGTTCTTTCAGAAATGTTTCACCTGTCACCAGTAGCACATGGAGGACTAGATCTTATACCTCTACCTTGGACTTGAACTCTACTGAGCAGCCCTCATTATTCACTCATGTTTTGGATGCCAAATAGGTAAGAAAGATCTGGGTCTCTTGTTCCATTATCTCAATTTCTTATTGTCCTGCTTTTGGCTGGGACAGAGTTAAGTTTCTCCACAGTAGCTACTCTTGGGCTACATTTTAGATTTGTTCTGGGAATAGTTTTGGTAACACACTGGTGTTTTAGGTATTCCTGAGCAGTGCTCAGTGTCAAGCACACAGTGTCAAGGCCTTTTCTGCACCTCACACTGCCTGCAAGTGAGTAGGCTGGTGGATGCAAAAAGGTTGGGAGGGGACGCATCCGGGATATTGACCCCAACTGACAAAAGGGATATTCAGCACAATTTCCCATCATGCTCACTAATAAAACCCGGCAAAATGAAGTTTGAGAGGGGCTGCTATTGCTCAGGAATTGGCTGGTCATCAGTGATTAGTGGTGAGAATTCGGGGGATTATGCATAATTTGCTTTTCTCTGGTGCGATTATCCTTTCTTTTTGTATTTTTGCTCGGCTTTTTGTCCTTATGATTTTTTTCTTTCAATTGTTAAACTCTCTGTAATTAAACCCATGAATTTTCTCTCCCTTTTGCTTTTCTAATTCTGCCCCACTACTTCAGTGGAGGCGTGAATTAATGGCTGTGCAAGGTGTATTTGCCAGATGGGTTAAATGACAACATTTTAATGGCATTCACAAATAATGCTATTTTTTATCTGAGCTTCTCACTATTTTTTAAGCATACTTTAATTTCTGTAGTAGGTGTAGCTTCTTTTTTATTCTCTTTTTCAAATGAACAGATATCAATTTTCCTACTTATTTATACAATTTAGCTTTTTAACCTTGAGCCTGTGCTTTCCCTGAAGTGACAGCAGTGACATTGTTCACAGTGTTCCTGAAATATGACTGCTCTTTCAGGTTAGTACAATTTTGTAAAACAATCCATAACTCTACTTTATACTCTCCGGAAACAACGAGAGAACATTTCTGACATAAAATCTCTCAAATGGCAAAGAAAAGCTGTAGGTTGCCTGAGGGTCACTAAAGAGATGTTTCTGTGAGTTCTAATGCTTTCAGTACATATAAGGGTCACCCATGAAATAAAAAATTGAACCTTTTGCAACATGCACGGTATGAACTTCACTAGGCAAGGCATTCCACCCATAAGACTTAAATAAGAACATTAGAACTAGAATTGTAGGGGACCACTGCAAGAAAGAAAGTGCACATGGGAAAAACATTTATGCTGTTGAGATCCATAGGGAAACATAATTTTATTGAATGGAGTTTTCCAAGCCCTCATTATACAGTTAATACTTATACAGCAGTCACAAAATCCAATTTGAAAGAGAAATTTTCTAATTTTTTGAGACTATAAGAAACCGATACTTTATAGTTTGATTTGAAATGTCATTAATTTCAGCTGAAATCTGAGGTTTTATATAAAGTCGAGTAAGAGTAACCATCCAACATTCCTTGAGATGGTTTCTTTTCCTTTTGAGGGTGCTTATATATCCTATTTCACAAACTGCCTTGCATGCAAGCTTTTGATTAATACACCAGAAATACGTACATGAAAATAAAAAGAGACAAGCCTTTTCTGGTGGCTCTATAAAGCAATAGTAACATTTTCAAGTAAAAATAACTCTGCATTAAACTTTCTTTGAAAACATTTAGGGTTTGGATCCTTGTGCACTGCTACTATTTTAATATGAAATGGAGTATAGCTGCTCAAATTTTTATGGAGATCTACTAATCGGTGATGCCCTGCCAGAACAATGTGAAAGCAACGTCAACATGTGTTGACATTCTAACTTCCATATTTCTCAAGATTACAGAAAACCTGCTGTGGTGGTCACAGAAGAGTGTTTCCAGTCAGCCAGGATATTCAGGGAAGGGAGCTCATTTGCACAAATTGATTCATGCATACTTAAAAACATCTGAGTGCTTCCAGGAAGAGGATATAGCAAATAATCAACCAATTAAATATTCATTGCATAAGGAAAGAATTGAGATGCAAGGTATTTTCTTCCTTACAGTTTTCTGATTCTATGTGCTTATTATCACTGACTTTGAATGAATAGATCATTTCTTTTTGAAGTGTAGGCTACAGATTGTTCTACATCTAGTCAATTTGGCAAATTAGGGCATCACTTCTGAAATGTAATTAATCCCCATGAAGTTCAAATACTGGAGATGGCAGCCTTCTGTTACCCTTTAATGAGTATTCCAAACACTAGTAATTTCATTGTTTATTTTCATGCTTCAGTGATTCTTTTCCTGTTTTTCTCAATCTTTGTTAAATTTCACAGAAAAAAAATTTAAAAATTGATGTATGAAATATATTCTGCTTTCACTTCCTTGAGCAAATAACCAATTAAAAATAAAAATATAGCCTATATATAGGAATTCTAAAATATTTTTGGTAGGAGCATAATTAACTTTAAAAACATATTTTAATTCTAAGCAATTATAACTGTCACATATTACATGTTGCATGAAATGGATATTTTTGGAAGTTTTTTTATGTCAAGCAGTTTATACTTATCATCAAATTGGGATCTAATCAAGGAACACTCTCCTTTCATTACTCATTTGTCAGTTCACAACCAGGAGGCTCAGAAACAGAAGGTAGTTGGGAGCTCCAGTGCCATTTGAGTAATAATTCCTCATAGTGATTTTGTAAAACGTATTTATAATTTATGATCTTCTACAAAATTGTTAAGAAAACTCTATCCAGAATTTGAAATTATCTTCTTTGATCTCTTAGGAAGATAGCCTGCTCCAGATACAGTCAAGTATTCCAAGCAGTGTGGCAGACTTAAAGGTCTAGCTTGTCAGTAAACTGTTGGAATTAAAACTAATTAAACTTCTGCTTGATGTTCTGTAGAACCATCATCATAATTCTTTAGCAAGGGATAGAGGACATAAAACTCAAATTTTAATGTGACTGTTCCATTTTATTCTATCAGGTTGAGCTCAGAAATTTCTGAGAGCTTTCCTCAGCCTTCACACTTATAAACCAGATGGGACTGGAAACAAAACATTTTAAAAGCCCTGAGATCTGTGTACCATTGATGTAAGGCTCTGACATTTGTGATCATATGGAAGTTAACTGATATGACATGCAGGGATACTTCAGACAAGACTTTTCTTTTTAACCCTTATACTTACTGTCTGTTACATTCAAGTAGCTTAGACATTACTAAAGACAAAGAACATTAGTAAAATATGTCACAGGATGCTGACATCTTAAATAATTTAAATTTGATTTTACAGTTTTTAAAAACTAAAACCAAACTAACAGAAATTCTATGAAAAGTATATTCAAAGACTTTAATGAAGAAGTCAATGACAGAAACTACAAGAGACAGACTTTTGGGGAAAAAACAAAGAAACAAACCAACCAACCAACCTAAACCTCCAAAAGCATACATCCAACTGAACCAAAATAAATTAAACGCCAGAACAGTATAAATTTCTGAAATGTCATCATTCACTTCACAATGAAATCAAACTTTAGTTGTGGTGATGGAAACTTGTGACTTTCTCCTGTATATTGCCTTTCTCAGGGAGCCAAAATGACTGCAGACCCACCCCTAATTTTGGAGAGAGATCAGGGTTATGGTACAGGCATTGCTCATGCCCTCTGCTGTTGCACACCATCTGCTCCCAAGCCTTGTGAGGCTGGGATGGGTGTCCCCACCACTAAGTGCCAGAGGAAAATAAGGCTCTGGAAAATTTCCGCTAGGGTTGCACACCTCTGGTGTGGATGAACCACAATTCCTCCGTAGGAGACATTTCTGTTTCAGTTTTTCCTTGTTGGTGCAGCAAATACAGTTATAGTGCTGCTGGTTGCAGCAATATAACTGACCATGGGTTTTATGCTGAGTGTACAGGGTTTCAGAACTGAGGCTTGTAAGGCTTTTTCTGAACTTGACCTGACAGAGGTGGTTTTTCTTTTGTTGTATCTGTAACAGAATTTTTTTTTAATGACCAGGTGTCTATGTCTGATTAATTTTGTTTATATTTGCATAGTGTCAAAAAATTGCCATAGTAGAAAGGAGTATTTGTGTAGAATGAAGTACTGGTAATTCTAACATATTGATGTAGTAGTATACCAGCATACAGACATGGTGCAATAACAAAAAATTTGAAATATAGGGATGCAAGATGCAGCACACATGTGTAGGACACAAGAGAGGGGATAGAGATTAGCACTGAAAATATAGTGCTGTAAGACCACTTCTTGAAGGGTCAATGAACTGCAGAGCTGGGAACTGAAAAAAAAAATAGGCTTGGAAATAATAGGGATAAAAAATTCAAGTATTTAACATATGTAAACCAGATAAATATAATGAATTCAGACATAATGTGATGTTTCACATCCTTGAAGGAAAAGTAAACAGTAAAACATCTTAGAAACTGTATAATAATGCCAAGTACATCTTACAATGAGCAGGAAGAAATCTTTACCATTAACCTTATGTTACCCAGGATGATAATGACTCACCAGTTCAGTACTGAATACATTTAGAATTCCAAAGGAAGCATGGACGTAACAATAGAAATTGGGTAGATACTAAGAAACATGTTTATACCAAATTAAATTGTACTTTTAATGCTGAGATTATTTCCATTTCAAAATTCTTTGCTTTTCTTGACTTCTTTTTCTCTAATAATCCAATTTGTGCTAATAGGAAGTCTTTGAAAACTTGTCAGTAACAGAAATGAGACTGTCCTCGTCACTATCTTTCCTCTTCATGTCTGAGGTTTTTATACTTCTTAATCACTACCAAAAGGGAAGAGGGGTTTGCCTACTTCCAATACTGTTACTGATTTTTGTCAGCAATCAGCTCCAGGTTTTTCAGCAGTATATCCTGCCCATTTGGAGTCCCTTGCTCTTATCTCGCTCTTTGTTACTCATCTTGCAAGTTACGTTGTCCCTCTCATACTTTTCCATGCAACTGAAGTACAGCTGCAAAAGTCTCAGGTCTTTGGTGATTACATTGTTCACATACTTACCTAAAATGCTCATATGTTGCGTGCAGCTGTGTTACCACAGTGTTAAAAACATGTTTATCACAGTTATTAGTTACACTGGTTTAGTATATTTACACGCAAGACATGCCAGTTGTGTAAGTTGGTTACAGCTTAAAAAGAGATATTCTTTATAGATCAAAATCAAACTATCAAACTGAAAAATCCTGTATTTTTTATAATCAGCATCTCAGCTTTCTTGCAGAGGGTGTGAGTGGTTGAGTTCTGTTTTGGGTTTTTTGTGGGGAGAGGTGTGGGTTTTTTTTTTTCCTTTCTAACTGTTTCAAAGCTCAACTGATTAAACAAATTCCAGCTGAGCTGTTTGGCAGACAAAAGATATTTCTGGGATTGTATATTTTGCTCTGATGTGATATGTAGAATGCATATTGGTGGATTTGGAAATGACTCCTGATTGCCTCAAGCAGTCTTCAATGACAAAGAAAAAAGTTATTGAATTTTGCAGCACTACCTATGACAGAGATGTGATAGATGAGAAGCAGATGTAAAAAGCTTAATGTAAGTCTGTTTGATAAATGGGGTCTCATTTCTTTCTCACCTGCTGAAATTTACATAAATCAATTTTTCCCCTCAGTTTTAAGACGTATAGGACAAATGCTAGTCAATCCTTTCACATGCTTATTGAGTGAGGAGGACGAATGTTAAAATTCCTTGTTCATTTCAAGCTTGCTTAGAGAGAAACATTTTACATATGTTTATATACACACACCTTTTGGAGGGTGCTCAATTCAAATCTTTAGCTTAATGTGTTTTTTAAGTTTTTATCGGGAATCATAAATCTGAAAAATGTTGAAGACAGATAAAAATGACTGGAACCACCTACAGCCTAAGCCGGGCTTCACTGTTAAAATAAGAGAATATTTGAACAAGACCCCGTAGAAAATCATGAGAAATTTTTTGTGACTCAGATCCCTGTTCCTACCCTTTATATCCATGCCCTCTCTCTTCAGGAAGGAAAGTCATCTGAAGCAAACCTGTGCTTACTGTATAACCCTTGTCAAAGCTATATTGACTGGTCTATGTCAATGGAAAATTCAGATGGACAAATGCCTGAAAAAGCATCATAGTCTGTTTTTTTCATTAAGAGAAATGTCCAATAATGTTTAAATATGCGTTTATCTTAGAAAAATAATCCTGTAAAATGAATAAAAACAAACCACTAAAGAGATGAAAAATTAACCCTCTCAAATGAGAAACAATCTGAAAGTCTGCTTTTTGCTAAATTCTGTGGTTGAGAAAGGAGAGATTAAATTGATTACATATATACTTGCTTCTTCTTTTTTCTTCTATTGACAGCTGCTAGTTACATCATACAAAGTTTCTTTGTACGTGGTTTTGTTGTTGTATGTTGTTTTGTTATTGTATGGCAGAGCATATGTGGTCTTTATATTGCAATTTTAAGATTGTAAATTATTTGAAACATGATTGAAAGCAGAAGAAGAGAAAGCAGAAGAAGGTCTGTATTATAACAGTAGTGTCAAGAGATTGGTAGAGGAGCTCTAAGGGAGAAAGAAAACATGGAGGCCCAAGGGTGGAAAAGGAAAACAACCTTTGCCAGTGAAATGAAGGACAAAAAGATAGATTTAGCTCCCCCAGATAAAATACCAGACTTCAGGTCTTGTGGGCCATTCTTTTGAAAGATAGAAATGACGACAACAGAAACAGCTAGTCATTGACTTTAAGTTAATTTCTTATAACTTAGTTTCTTTGTTCTCCCTAGAACCTGTTCTCCTGTTTTCTTTCATAATTTGAAAAAGAAACATTGTGCTAACTTTACGCAGTCAGGTGTATTACATATTAGAACATAGTCTTCAATTTTTGACTGCAACAGAATGCTGAGCTATGGTTTTGCAGGCACTCTCTACAGTTGCAAGATCTGGTTATATGATTTATGGTTGTTTTCATTAAAAGTTATAATTATGTGTGCCGTTAATTATCTTTTACATGTGAATTGTTTGGTACTCACCAACAATATATTTTCCTTTTATTTCATCATTTGTTCATTCAGATTGTGTTTTTTATGTCTCAGTGTGAGCCAGGATTTGCAACATTGTGCTAAGATATGCAGACAGGTGCTGAGGGACTGCCTTGAGATTTAGCTAACAGAAGAGACCACAACATGTTATTGGATGTGGGATGAGAAATGGAAAGGGATGAACCTTTCCAAAAGAACAGGGCAAGGCAATTTAGGTAAGGGAAGGACAACTATCACAATCTGAATGAAAAAAAAGTGGAGACATGGGGATAATAAATGTAACTGGTCTTCTGTAGATAGCTTCTTGTCAGCACACTTGTCTGACTGCGCCTTGGAACTTCACTGTCTGACCTTACTCTGTGTAATTTTCTGGGGCTTTTCAAGCTGTTAATTAAGGGAGACATGCAAATGCACAAGATCTGAGACACTTACTAAGGAAAGGGCCCAGGGTCTGGCCTTGGCTATCAGATGAACTTCGAGATATTGCCAGTATTCAAGTAGGGTGGAAAGGAGTAACCTTCGGGCCCCAGAAATCTACTGATTTCAACTTCTCACAATTATTCATTGAAGGTTCTTAAGAATCAGGACACAAGAACTGCATGATTTGACAACATTGGTAAGTCTGTTATGGCCCTGAAGCTGCTAATAAAAATTCTCAGCTTGCCATCCAGGAGCTCAGAAAGAGCACCTACACAGTCCCTCCAATAAAGCACACGTTCCAGAAAATGATGGCACCATATTTTATAGCAGTACATCCATCTGTTTATTGAAATGTGATATCAGTTTCCTAAGGAGACATCATCCAAATGAGAAAGGCTGCTCATTCTCTTTGAAATAAAAATATGCTAGATCTTGTAGCAATCCTTCTCAATAATTTACAGCAGTTCTACCCTATTTGAAAACTCTAATAATAAATTAATCATCTTTAAGATGCAAATCCGTGTTACATTCAACGGTGGTTTTTGACTGATGCACATCTCCAATAGTTCACTACTAGAAATAATGTGGGAACTGATCTCTACAAAAATGTTCACAATCAAGTTGTGTTGGTCTCAATTTTATTCATCAGCAGTGCATTTTATTTTTTGCTCACCCTTGCTGGTTTAAACTGGCTCCATAAATCCTATTGGGTTCAGCTCCATCAGAAACAGACTGCTTGCACAATATGCTACAGAAACATTAGGTTCTAACAAATGTACAGGGACAGAGTCTTGTTTTGACTGTCTCGTATTTTTAAGGGAAGAACTATGGCAGTATTAGTCTGAGGAAAAAAATGTTTTCTTGAAGATCTTAAATTGTTACGCTTTCACACACTCCAAAATGTCATTTATACTCTCTTCCATTGCCTCTGTTTTATATTAATGTGATCCAAGATTCAATTAATATTGCAAATGGATTATCTTAAATAAACTTTTAGTCTGGCTTTGAGACTCAGATATATGCCATGAATCTTTTTTTTAAATTAATAATACAGTAAACAGGGTCGCAATTTTTATAGTAATTTTCATCTCATGTACCATAAAGATTTAATGTTTCTTAATTCCATATTGACATTTAAAAAATCCAGATATTTCTTAAAATTATAGTGTAAATTTCTACTTAATTTGTTCAAAATATATTCATAATTATTATTTATAATTTTCTATATAAAAAGTAAACAAAAACCAAATCAGAATGAAGTTTTTGAAAATAAAAAGCATTAGCTTCTAAACATGTTGGAATTAATGAAAATCACAAAATTATTTTTCCTATTTTAAGACAAATACTGCTGAGATGTATTGTAGCAAAATGTCCTGGTGATCAGAAAGGGGAATGAGCGGTTAATTGCTTTGTTAAATAAAGCCTGTGTATGCTGACTTAACAGAACCTGTTAATAAAAGTATTTTTTAAACTATTTTAAAATTTCTTTACCATCATATTTTAAATTACATTTTTCTTCTTGCCCTTGTTAGTGCAAGAGGATCAAACACTGTAAAATATAAGTAATTCAAGTATTTACTTTAAAAATAGGTAAAAATCAAAATAGATGTCCTTATACATATTTAATTTTTTTAAATGAAACATTTTTGAACAACTTAGTATCATTTTATTAAAGTGAAATGAAGTTTAAGCAAAAAGAGGTTTAGAATAAAACCAAAAGGTACTGTATAAGACTATTGTAGTGTTTGCCCTCTAGATCTTCCCATAAATTATATCACCTGACAGCTTCTTCAGGCAACCTAAATATGTAGTTAAGGTCTAGACAAAGATTAAATCAAAATGATTAACAAAGATTTAATCAAAATGATAAATACATCCTGCTTTAAAAAAGCCCTAAGCATAACTCAAAGTGCAAACAATTCCTGACTACAGGACAGACAACAACAGGTTTACAATGGCGATTGACATTCAATTTAATTTATTTTTGTGACTTAAGACATGTCATAGTATTTTTTCAAGCCAGAAGTAACATGTAATATTTCTCTGCATTTCATTGTCCCATTAAAAAAGGTGCTACAAAGACCTCTACATAGACAGGCCATTTACTATAACCCTTTTTTTTTTCCCTCCAAACTGTAGTCTCCTTGTTCTGATTAGGGCATTCCTACAAATTTCTTTTCTGTCTAGCTCATTTTAAATGACAAGTAGAAACTCTTTGTGTGAAAATAATATTCTCACTCGATGCGTATGACAGAAATGTATTTTTACCATTTCTTTGGCACGAAGCTTCATAGCTCATTACTCCATTTTCTGCCAGCAATTTTGCTAAATTTCACCATGGAACAAGGATTTTGCCATTACTGCTAAAAAACATCAGGCACTACCTGACATCCAAAATGCTGTGACTCAGGGCTTTCAGAAATTATATCAGCCTCAGTTTTAACAACTTTAGTGCTCTAGTGATTATGCCCTCACCTGTTGCAGCTTCAGCTTGTTGAACCACAGGCATAGTAAGGGTCTGACAAAATTGAGTGGCCATTGTGTAAGAAACAATAGACTTTCATATCAAATAAGGCTGGAGAAGGCAGTTGTACAAATTCCAGACAGCAGCAGGGAAGCAAGAAGTCTGTGATAAGAAGGAAAATGCATTTTTTTGAGGGCTTCATACCAAGCAGAAAGAAGATACTACAATGGCTAGGATTTTTCTGTCAGAAAATGCTTTATATTGCTACTGTCTTGTCACAACTCCCCACCCATCGTTTCTTTACAAAAAAGTGTGAACCTCAAATATAAGGTTCACTGAAAGGATATGCATAACACCTAAGAAAAAGTGTACACAGATATAACATCCCTGCTTAACAGTTCTACCTCTAATATTCTATTTTCAGTATTACTAGACTGAGAATAAATTCTTTGCTTTGTAAATACTCTAAGGTATTTTTTTTTGTTGTTTTTGTAAGAATTGGAATGTGACAGTACTTACAAGGGAGAAAAATAGGGACTTAATTCAGTTTCCCACCTTACCCATTAGTGTCATCTGAGAAGCCTAAGGAGTTGAAGTATCCATATATGACTGAGAGTTATCCCCATGCCTTTAATAATTTTCTCCTCTACTTCTTCATTTCCCCTGTCTATTATTTCCAATGAAAAAGACCTATTCCTTTTCATGACAGGGAAGTCTCATCAGATACTATGAGGTTGTTCCAAGTCATAATTATGAAATCTTTTTCTTATTTTTGGGTGGTTTTTTTGCTTTCTTTTGTCCTTTTGCTTGTTTCTGCTACATTCATGATTTTTACATTGAACTTTGAATAATACGAGAACTAACACTGATAAATAGTGAAAATGCACAATAGAAATTGGAGGAATTGAAGGGAGATTAAGGGACTATCACATTTCAGCTATTTAGAGTACATTTTGAGATACATGAGGCTAGCTGACTGTACTTTCTTTTATAATCATGACTGCTTATATTTTCTATTCTGACAGCTGGAGAAGAGTAACCATAAAAAAAGTCACAGTGAGGAAAACAGAAAGCATATGGTATGTATTTAACCTCATCAAAGTTAAACCTGTGTTTAGACTTACAATACATGTACAGAGCAAACTTACACCACTAAAGGTCCAAAGCTTATGGTCTTGAGGTTGTGGGCTATGTGTCGAATGCAGCCCTGGTAAAAAATACCCACATCTGATAGACATTTGTGGTTTATGTGTAAAAATACATAAAATGACAATATGTCTATAAAGTAGGATGTAATCTGGCTTGAATATGTACATTAAAAGTCTTTCTAAGTCAATCTTTAAATGCCTTCAGAAACACCATTATTTCACTCTTTGGTAAAATCCAAAGAACATCTGTCATATGATCATAAAACACACTAGAAAGGCGAGTTAAAACCCATGCTTGTCATGACATTTGACATTATGTCATCTTCCCTTTTTGGGGAAGGGGGTGTTCAGTTGTCAATAATGTTGGTGGTGATTGGACTAGAAATTTAGACCCACTGAGTCAGATCACTACACGGAACTAAGCTTTCACGTTTTGTTACTCTATTATAGTTACTGCTTAGTAGCATTTTATGTGCAGTCAAACTTTTGTGTTTCTTAAATTAATGTGATTGTCAGAACATTTTATGCTGGAAATTTTTTCAATGCAGTATGCAATAGATTTGACATATCTAATAAGAGCTGATAAGATAGTAAGGTCCATCTTATTCTTTTTCATTCATAATTTTGCCCATGAACAGCTTACTCACATTGCATTAATAATATAGCTACTCTCTGGTAGAGGCAGAGCATTATAAATATATTAAATACTGCCCACACAGGTACAGAAATGGAGAATGTAAAATTTCAAAACAAAGACAGTTATGAATTAATGAGCATTTAAATAGGAGTTAACCAAGCACCACATGTCAAGATTTGGTTTGCCTAAAACACACTTTTCCCTAGACAGCTCCAAGTAAGAAAAACTTCTTTGGATGATATATTGCTTAAGAGCTTTCCAGAGCCAGGCCAGTCTCTTGTGATGGCACCATCATGACCTTTATTTAGGATTTAACATTACTGTGCCAAAAAAAAAAAAAAAAAAGCAAAAAAAAAAAAGCAAAAGGAAAGAAACAATGCCCCAAAACCCCAGACACCTTTACACCTTTTCTAACTATGCAGAGCTGAAAGACTTCTTGATACACAGAGCAAGCACCTTATTCTAAAGCATTTCTAGTGAATCAGTTGGGTGGGTTTTTTTTTTGGTTGGTTTTTTTTTTTGGTCCAGGTAAATTCTGTCCTGGTCTTAAAATCACCACATAGTTTTTCAGAACACAAAGACATTAAAATTGGTGGGAGACCTCACACACAGTACAGCTGTAAACAATTGTTATAAAGTTGTAAACAGCTTTAAAACAATTGTTGTAAACAATTATTTAGATATACTTGGAGAAGGAATTTCAAATAATGGATTCTGATGTGGCTATAATAAGAAAATAGAGTTAATATAAAGGCTGGTTTCTGTTACCAAACCTCAGAGCAGATTCATTTTTTTCAACTGTACATTAAATTTTTCATGGAAGTAGGCTTTTGATTTCTGAACTTGTAAAGAAGGGTAAAGAAGTGAAATCATAATGCTGGTGGTAGAAGATACCCACAGATATTTGGAAGCATTACCTGAATTAGACAATTTTAATCCAATTTAATCTGCAAAAAGAAGTCTGAGTTTGGCAGCATATACATATCACTCATTTTACATATAAAGAGAATTTGTGAGTAAATCATACATAGTCACATACATTTGCTCTTTGTATTAATGCCCTGAGATTAGGTTTACAGACTTATGAGACACAAGTTCAGATAGCTAATGAAAGAATATAAATATCATCATGGAAATTATACGCTATGCTGTTTGATAAAACATATATAAAGGGGTTTGCATGTCTCATCATTTTTCATATACATATCTCAGACCAAAAAAAACCCCAAACAAAAATAAAACCAAACAAACCAAAAACCAAACAAACCAAAAAACCCCACCGACCCACCAAAAAAACCTGATCAAAAATCTGTCCACATCTCAGATAACATTTAATCAAAGACTGGGAAAGCAGGCTTACTTTGAGATAGTCTGCCTAAGTCAACCGTGTGAGATCCATGTAATTTCTCTAGCTATCTAAAATCTTCCTGTCTGGTCTGAGCTGATCATTTGCACTACAGCCTTTGTAATGGATTGCTGCAGAGGCAATTATCTCACTTATTTTGCAAAATCAGAATGGGATGAATCAATCTCCTGAATGTTCTCTATGTTTCTACAGAGTGCAGAGAGAATCTGTGCAATTAGAGAACTAGTTTTCAAACAAAAACTAACACACAAGGTAAATCTTTTCCAAATGTCTAGGTATGATGACAATAGATAATATGTCCATTATCACAACAATACAGGAATCTTGAGATTTGGACATTCATATCATGGTTTTGAATCTGGTAGACAGCAGTAAAACATCTTAATTTAGTTCCAGGTGGAAAAACTTGAAAATATGGAAAATTAAGACTGAGTAGAAAGTCCGGGTAGTAAGCAGTGTTAAAGTCTAAACTGTTCAAGGATTTTCACAGGATGAGAACACAGAGCTGGAAGGAATGGTTAGCATCTGCTCTTGCATAAAATGTGTAATTTAGAACTGCTTGCAAAAATGATATTTATATGATGGTCCTCATCACAGGTAAAAAGAGACTTTTAAAGCATCAATAGCAAACAGAAGTTGTCCAAAATAAAAAGACAAAAGAGTAAAATCAAAAATTAAAATGTTAATTATCTGTCTTATAGTATTCATATTTTTGTGGTGGATTGCCACTCTGTGTTTCTTAATGCAAGCACCCAAAAGCTACTAAAGGGAGTTTCCAAGATGTTTGTGTTCTGGAAAGTTTTTCAAAAGAGTATTCTTTACTGCTCTTAGGGATTCAGTCTTCCTTCTTCTTTGTCGCAGACATCTTTTGTGAAAAATCCTTTCATAGGATTTTTCCTTCTGAGAGCTGCAGTTTCAGCGACAAATGTAAACAATGATTATCTGCTGCTGTGGAATGCAGCAGGTGGATCCGTGATTGGTCTCCTGTGGATGTTTGGGTTTATTGACCACTCACAGCAGAGCTGGCTCTCGCTCTCTGTTTCAGCCAGCTGCCTTTGCTAGCATTCTTTCTTTTCTATTCTTAGCTTAGCCTTCTGAGGAAACCTTTTCCTTTCTATTTCTTTTTAGTATAGTCATAATGTAAAATATATATCATAAAATAATAAATCAAGCCTTCTGATCATGGAGTCAACATTCTTGCCTCTCCCTCATCCTGAAAACCCCTGTGAACACAGCCACACTTCAGAGGTCTCTCTGTGCAGTTGCTCAAATCAAGCAAAAAACCCAAATTTTCTCTCTTGTATCTTCTCAAGTACTTCTAAAAGAACATAATTTATGAATGCACATGCACGTGTGTGTGTAACTTTGCAATGAACATAAATAACTAATTAGAGTAGGTTCGTGTTGTCATCTTATTGCAAAATTTCCATACCTTCTCAGTGATTGCTCATGGGCAACGCCTCACACCACACGCAACAAACTTCAGCTCTCTCCTCACCCAGCTCACCCACTCTTTTATAGTATTCATCCTTATTGGACACAGCTGTGGCCTGGTAAGGGCAGGCCTGTTCCTAATCTTTGGTGATTAGTGCAGCTGCAACTCCTCAGGGGTGAGACTGCCTTCTGCACTATTCTCTTACATTCTGTCCCTCCTCAGGTTTGCAAAAGAAGGAGCTATTTGTTGAGATCAGTCAGAGGCATTAATTATTTCTATAAAAATTTTTCAGATGAAGCAATGAAATAATTAATTGAACCACCTTAGACTACTTTTGAGGCTTTTCTGGGAGATGGGATTGGTGTTTGTTCTATATATACATCTAAATACACACAGATAAATGTATTAGTTATTACATAAGAAATCTGTCGGCTTTTATAGCATGCTATGTTCCATCATTGTGCTTCTAGACAAATTCATATGCCATTAGTAAAAAAAATAAAAATTGAAAAGTAAAAATCTCATTTCCCCTAAAAAAAAATAGCTATGTTTTTGTGCTCTGGCATACTAATGTGTTCACATTAATTTTGGGTCACTTCCTCAGTCATACATTACCCTTTAGTTCATTTGCTACCATACAAGTACACAAACTGCTCATGAACTGCTAAATATTAAATGTGTGGGTTTTGCTAAAGGAAAACTACTGACTTTATAATATGGGCTTTTGATTAGCTCTTTTTCCTCAGCACTTCATTTACTAGCAAGAGGATATTCAGCATATTTCTGTATATAATTATAAAGAGAGACAATTCAAGGCTCACACTGTACTTCAGTTCTGTAGCTCTACATAATTGCTTTCAATTTAAGAATGCTGAAGGCCAATTAAAATGGACAATTACTGAGATTTTATTAGTTCAGTTACAGCTATGTAAGCTTTGAAATTTCCAAACTCTTGAAGAACTAAATATGCCTGAAGGTATCTTTAGAAACTTCCATGTACCTTGATTTATGACTTTGTCTTTCATACAATAAACATTTTGTTGTAATTATATAATTAAAGGAACAGTGTAATTATGAAAAAAGCTGAGAGAATAATTGAAAGAAGACCGTCCAACAGCTATTAATTTTTCAGCACACTAAGATAGGGTTTTAAATGTATCTATATATTTTGGGAAAAACAAGAAATCAATGTGCTTGAGTCAAGTGATATTTAAGAACCCAGGGAAAAATTTAGTTACATGCCCTTTAGAGACATCTCATTTTTCAAAACCAGACCCCTCCAGGTGAAAACGTATCTGTTTACACATAGGAAGTGACTGAGTAATGACAATCTGTGCAGCTCAGCACTTACTTTATTTTTAAATCCTGAGAGAGTTCTTACAACTAGGATCTCTGCCTCCCATCTCCTTGAGAGATCCCGGGGGGGGGTGTATTTTAACTTATATATCTTATATATTGGTGATCTTATGTAATCCTCAAGATGAACATTCATGCAGTTCACCAGCTGCTTTACCTTGTTTTGCAGATGGTAGACTTTCAATTTTTTAGTTCTAAAGACCAATGAATGGCACAATAACCAATGGTTTCCTCTGCAGCTTCATTTAGAAATCACATTCTTTCTTCTTGCTCCCTTCTCCAGCTTTCCTACATAAATATCTTCAGTTTTCCAATAAATTTTCTAAGTGGGATTTGCAAATGGTTAAGTGTACATAAAATAAAGTTTTGCATCACATGAACTGTGTGTTTAGAACTCAGTCTGGAGTGAAGCGTAATCTATACAGGGTAGGAAATCTCTGTAGAATGGCATTTCCTTGAACAATAAATTGTTTGTGGTGAATTTACCTGCCCCTTCCCTTACCATGAGTATTCCACTAACATCAACAAAGTCTTTGAACTTCTACAGACTTTGATTTATCAGAGCATGAGTTAGAACAAGGTAACTTTTGATACAGAGAAAATTCAAATCACCCAGCTAATAAGCATTTTAAATAACTTGCAAACAAATATATTTCTTCTTTCCTACAATCTGTAGACAAGGACAGATTTTATTTTAGTCCACCAGCTTTCATTGTCTCCTTTTCTGCAACAGACTCCATGCAGTCCTCCCTGGATCTTCAGGGCACGTGTCTCCACCACATCTCTAACATAGCATTGAGCCTCTGCATCTCTCCTGAGACACTGTGCTTGCAGCTTTTCTCATTCCTGTGTGAACCACTGGAACCCAAATTAACACCCAGCTGAACAAAGCTCGTACTTCTCTATTTCATCTGCTGCAGATGGGAAAAAACCAAAACCCTAAAAGTGTAGACCATAAGAGTCACCCATTTCTTCCCACTTCCAAAAAGGTAGTTTTGACAAGACAGCTTCATTAATAAAGGGTAGCAAAAAAAAAAAAACTGTTGAAATTTTAGGGTTCTGGTTTTCCACAGAGAGAAGTTTCTTCTGTGATTTATTCTTTGTTTTACAAATTGAAACTAGGTATGATCCGATATCATTCTTCGTTTCACACAAATGAAGGAGCTTCATTAGCATACTTATGACTCAAGCATCTGTTAAATTAAAATGTTTTAGAAAGAGATTATGTTTTGTCTGTCTCATTTGTTTATATTGTGTAGGGATCATGCTTTAATTTAGAAAACAGATGTAGTGATCAAGAATAAAGGAATCTGTCTGGCATGTCCTACTGAGATGTACATCTTGAAATGTTTCTTTACCTTTAGTTGTAGTTGTCTTTTAAATAGATAATGCTTTTTCTGAAATGTTCTTTGCATAAAATGATGTTTCATTACTTTACCCTAAATTGTTACTCAGAAATATTTTTCAAGTTGAAAATTATGTGGGGAAGAAGAGATGAAATATTTGCTGACTTTGATTCTGTAACATTTGTTTAGTGTTGGTTTGTTGTTACTATTTGTTTTGGTTTCGAGTGGGTTTTTTCTGTTATTTTATTTTATGACCAGAGCTGTTTTAATGACTTCAGATAAAGTCAATGGCAGTGCTTAGGTCTGTATTTTTAATTTCATAAAAATTAATTACCTTAATCATTCCTTTTGTTTTACTCCAAATTTGTAATAATTATGTAAAACAGCTGTCCTCTCTACTCTAAAATTACTTGTAATAAGCATGTCACATCATTTTTCTTTTATTTTCTTGGAATTTTGATGCTCACAAATGTGGTCATTTTTAGATATTTTGCTGTTAAGCAACCTAGAACAAGAAAGAACATGGAAACCTAAAGGAAAGTTTAACCTTTATGTTAAAATAACGTAAAGATTATTTTAACTTTATTTCTATGTTTACTTTGTAACCTTTAACTTTATTACTGAAATTTAAACATGCATCTTAAAATTCCTTAATTACATTAGGTTATGGATTTAGAAATGTGTCTTTCAACATTTGTGTTCCAATCTCCTGCCCCTCCTTCTTGCCTTTCTCATGTGAAGGTTGGTGAATGGTGAACAGCAACATTTAACAATCTGTCAAAATAGGCTAACAGAACTGACTGGTAACATTCTTATTGCTAGTAGTGTCAGAGTAAATTCAAAAAGAAACTAAAATTAGAAAATATCCCACTGTCAGTTTCAGTGAATCTAAAAGAATTATTCACTTTTTACTAATAGTTTTTTTTTTTTAAGTATAGAACATGAACTAAGGAACATTTTCACTTAAGAAATTTTGACATGGATGGATAGACAATGTCTAAATTATAGTCTGCCTGTTAAGCCAGACCCCAGTTCTAGGTCTTGCTAAGGACAGTTACTTCAGGGTAGAGACAAAACCAGAATTCTGAACAGGTGAGTTCTTAAAATTTCTTACCCAGTGTGGCAGCAGCTCTCTGGCCACAGAAAGAAACACAACTTTCCCAGGCATCAGTATGGTAAAGGCTGTGAGAAGATCAGAGAAAAGAATGAGAAAAAATTCTTAACTTGCTGCACTTGGTATTGTGAACATGTGGAGTGTGTTATGGAGATTTGTTTACTAAAGGATGGTTTCTTGATTGCCCAACGGTGATGGTGTTTTGATTGGAGGACCAATCAGGTCCGGCTGTATTGTAACTGTCTGTAAAAGTAATGGGTTTCTGTTAGGGAAGATGGAACAGGAAAGCCTTTTAAATATGATTGCCTGGCAAAAGATTTTGATAATGTGGAAACTATAAGTGGGATTGAAATGAAAGCAACCTTCGAGATAGCAAGCCTTAGTTACTGAACAACTGGAAAACAATGCTATTGCCAGCTGGAGGTAATCCCCTTTTGATGGAACAATACCCTCTGCTTGCAGACAGGTCCAAGGGTCAGAGCAGACCCTGCCAGCTTGGCAGAAGGGGTCCAAAGAGCAGTTTTTAGGGTTTAAAATGTAACACAGTATGGTAATGTAATGACTCTTATCTGCTGTATGTAAATGTAGGATTTGTATCTTGTACTAAATTGTTTAGTGAAAATTAGAATATTCATCACAGAAGAAGATTTATTGTATTGTAACGGGAACTTTGTCCTCTTATTGTTCCCTCTCCCTCTTTTTCGGGCTCCTCTTTGGGGCTCCTCTCTTGGGCCTGCTCCGAGCTGTGGCTGGCAGCTCCAAGCAAGGTCCCTGCACCCACGCTCTTCGCAATAAACCACAAGTTCTGGCTTCAGAGATCTCTCATCTCTGTCCATCCTGACCAACTGTCCTACCCACTGTTGCTCCTACAGGTTTCCTAATAAAGAAAATGATCAGCCTTCTCTAAATGCATGGAGTCTATGTAACTTGTTACCCAGCTGTGGGCCCCTTGCAGTGACAACCCACGTCTTGGAAAATGGAAATGGAAGAGTGGAAAATCAAAACTCTTTTAGTCCTCATAAACAATCTATATTGTGGTTATGTTAAGCCAAGAGATTTTTGGCCAAGTAAATTTCTTGGTTCTGTGAAACCACGGTGCTAAACCAGGCTGTCTCAGAAAGTAAGCAAACAAGCAAATTAGTCAAACAATTGAATTAGGACATCAGGCTACTGAAATTAACATATTGTGGTTTTCCCTGAATCACCAGTTCTTCATTTCTCAAGAATTAAAATTGAAGGCTGTTCATTTCACTTTCCTCCTGACTCACAAAAGTGAGTCTCTCCCTGATATATCTAACTTCTGGCCTCAAAAACTTTCAGAGCTGTCTTGCAGCTTTATTTAAGATCCTGATCAATAGAAAATGAATTTTAGATATTTCTCTAAGACAGGAAGCTAAGCAGTTTTGGGCTGATGCTTTGTTCAAGTATGATCATAAAATTTCTGAGGCCATTAACAGAGTTGTGCAGTCTGCCTAAAATTCATGGATATTATTCATAACTGACATTCTCTCTGCCTGCACAAAATGCCTATAGTGCATCTCCTGATCAGCTGTATACTCCTCAAGCCATTGGATCTCTTTTATCACTTAAAACAGTATAAGCACCTCTGTGAAATGAGCCATTCTATGAGACAGGGAGATATAAAAGAATTTTTTTTTGTGGTGGGGGAAAGTTAAAGCTTATGTCTTCTTAAAAAACATTTTAATACATTTTAAATGAGTTCAGTCAACTTTGTTATCTGGTATTACATATACATTAAAAAAAATATATATATAAGTATACTGGAAAATATATTTGTTAATACCACTGCCAGATTCAAGATGGGAAGATAGTTATAATCAGATCAGCTTGAGGATTTCAAGAAGATATAGACTTCTGCAATTTCCTAATCCAAATGGACACTTCTGAAAGTCAGAGTTAGAATAATATGATAGAGTGAGATATTAAAGCATACTTTTTGGAGCCTGCTGATCACATATTTTACAGGATATGATTTTGAAATTAGGTTTTCTTGCTAAATTTCTTTGTGATTTTGATCATATTATTTAATTTTGAACACTTCCTGTGATAATTATACTTCCATCTTTACTAGGAAAAGGTGAATAAACTAGACAATGGGAAAACTAGGACAAAAAGGATAGTGTAAAGAACTTGGAGAAAGCTGATGCTGATTTTATCTAAATATGACAAAAAACTCATTCTGATAATTCTGAAATTTCATCATGTTGAGGAAAAAAAATTAAAATAATTCCTAATGTAAGTGGAGATATATCTATATTTTCATCACATTTGATTTTTCTTTCCTTTCTTGGTGTTAATTTCCATCTGACAAAGAGTTCTCAATACAGCTGCGTGAAGTCTACTAACATGTATATTTAAATAGAGAGATACATATTTTATATATACCCCTTTAGTAGCATTTTTCAATGCTGTTGTGTTCAAAAGAATAACGAAGATCATCATAATGAGATAGCACACACAGTGTACAAAGAAACTAAAATAAAAAGAAAAAAATTGTTGAGTTTTCACACTGGATTTATTATTTGAATTCATCTCAGTCTCAAAATAGTGGGTTTTATTTTATTTTATTTTTGTGTTTATTGTTATCGAGAAACTATAAACCAATTAAATTATTTATTTACTACCCAAACCACAGTGTTTAAATTATGTTACCATAGAATTAGTAGACCCAATGAGAGATACTGTCCCTCTCTAGTCTACCCTCATGATACTCCACCTGGGACACTGCTCCAGGGGTCCCCAGCACAGGAAAGATCATCACAGGGCAGGAGCAGCTCTCCTGTGCAGACAGGCTGAGAGAGCTGTGGTTGCCCAGGCTGGAGAAGAGAAAGCTTCAGGGAGACTTCACTGTGGCATTTGAGTACCTTGGGAAGGCTTTTAAAAAGGAAGGAGAGGAATTTTTTTATACAGGAAGATAGTGATGCAGGGCAAGAGTGAAAGTTTCTAAACTGAAAGAGAGAAGGCTTAGATGTTAAGAAGCAATTCTTTACTGTGGAGGTGGTGGTGCACTGAAGCAGGTTTTCCAGAGAGGTTGCAGATGTCCTATCCCTGGATCTATTCAAAGCCAGGTTGAAGGGCAGACTGTGCAACCTGATCTAGGGAATGTCATCTCTGCTCACGGCTGAGGGGTTGAACTAGATGATCTTTAAGGTTCCTACCAAACCTAAACATTCCATGATCCTATAATTCTATGATACACTGCTTTTTGTTTTCTCTTTTAGAGTACAGGCAGGGTGAAAGACGCTTGAGGTTTTTGGTAGCATCAATAACTAGGCTAATCATGGTGATTTGATCAGAGTGGTATCAAAGATCTGAAACAAGGTCTCACAATAGAAGAAGATTCTAGGAAACTAATTACACAAACAAAGACTCAGATTACTCAGTGGAAACCGAAATTCATAGAATCCTACAAGAATATACATCAATTACTAGGTCATTCATATTGTTCAAATATAAAAAGGACAAAAGTTGCTGTTGATATAAAATTTATCAGGGTGGTCAAAAGTAAAACAAAGCACAATGAAATATGGAAAGGTATTATGATTTTAAATGCCCATGTAACAAAATGAAAAATGTGGTTTAGTGCAGATAAGAAAAAGCTGACAAAAACTGAAAAATATGTCCCTAACTTACAATAAAGTTTTCAAATCTATTTTCCCTTGGTTTCTATATTAACAACTAAGATACACTAAATAAATGAAAGCCCTCAGCTAGAAAAGGATCTAAATAATGTAAGTTATATGTTCATAATTTTTTTAATACAGAGAAAATTAATATTGAAGTTGGGCTCAATCTAACAGTTTGATTACCTTCTCTTAAAGGTCTTTTCCAACCAAATTAGTTTATGAGTCTATGATTTAGTATTTCTCCTAGCACAAAAATTGTAATGCTGTCACCAGATACCTTGCTTAAACTAAATAAAAGGATGAATATTTCATGCATTATCATTGAATTGCAGAACTCTTTTCCACCGGTTACTGTAGAGCTCAGTAGAATAAATGTGATAAAGAAATAACACCATGATTTAATGAAGAAAGTATCCATCACTACTTCTGGAGATTTCACTCACACCTACAAGGGTGTGAGTGAAATCTCTAGATATAGAACTCCATATCCTGCAAATTCTTGGAGAAATCTGAGGTGCACTAATTTTTTTTTTTTCAAAGTTTATTTCTTAGAATAAATCCTTATTGCAAATGATAGGGTTGGACTGACTGGCCAGCCCTTTGAACTGACAAACACTATCTAGTTTTAGTTCTTATGTTTAATGCAATAATTAATGATCTTAGCAAATGTATTTGCTTAGCATTCTTAGGATTTTTTTACAATATTGACCCTTTTAATAAAAATTGTTTTCATATGCCTTTCCATAACCTTGCATATGCATCATAAGTAAGAATAAATGTCTTACCTCGTTAGGGTAGTTAATTGAATAAACACTTATGAATAAATACTGTAAATAATGCCTGTTTTTCCATCTACCCAGTCATTCTTGAAACAGCAATGAATATCTTTGTCTTTCACATAGGTCATTTCAAAGAGAATTCCCTATAAATGAATTCATCATGAAAACATTTCCAATTATATCATTACCTGCTAGTTTGATATTCCTAGGTCACTTAGGTACCACAACTGGTTTTGTTATGTTGAATGATTTCTCATAGGCTTCCTGCATTTCCACGTGGCAGCAGCCAGAGTCCTTGCTGCAAAGTTAACTCTTTCACACAATGTATGGCATGCCCAGCAGGACTACAAGAAACACTAGGGAAGCCACTTCAGACCTGGGGTAGCCAGCCACCTGTAGCCAGCTCTGCTGTACATTGTCTTCTAAGCTCTGTTTTTCAAAGGAAGAGAGGAAGCATAAGTTCAGATCACAGTTTAAAAAAAGCTGCTACATATTGCAGCTTGACCTTCAGTATTTCAGCCAGGTTTGGAACCTTTTG